>WOXC01004247.1:0-47458 GCA_011680675.1 Gymnobelideus leadbeateri | reverse complement strand
TTTTTTTTTAAACAAATACTTTATTAACTTCTGTTTTACATCATTCATTTCCCCCAGATTTTGAGTTACAATCATTTTCCCCCCATTATACCCCTACCCAACCTCCCAGAATAGCAGTCCCACAAGATATCGCTTCCTCCAATCTGCTCTCTCCCATACCTTCTCCCATACCCCCATCGACTTTTCCATTAGAGGAAGATGAATCTTGTGTCCCAATGCCTGCACATCTTATCTCCCAATTACAAGCAAAAGAGTATTAATAATAGTATTTATATATATATTTGAAACATTTAATGTTAAGACCTCGAATTTCAGATCCATTTCCTTCCTCCCTTGTCACCCATTCCCTCTGGGGAGATAAGTAATTCAGTATATGTTGTACATGTCTAGCTATGCAAAACATTATCATAGTAGATATATTGTACAAGGCTGCTTATAATTCCCTCCCACTCATCCCACTCCCCACCTGGTCCATTCCCTACATGATCCTGTCCCTCTTCTATAGTGGGTACTTCCAACCTCCTCTCACCCCAAGGATGCCCTCCTCTCATCCCCCTTCCCCCTATCCTGCTGCAGGTTGAGATATCCCATTTAGTATGTATGTCATTTTCTCCCTGAACCAAATTCAATGTGAATGTGGTTTTGCCTTTTTAGCCTTCCTTATTCTCCCCCTCCTTTGCACCCACTTCCCCTACATGAGATAGTTTACCCTACCATGTCTCTCCCCATCTCCTCTTGCCACTTTCCTCTCTCACCTCATAATTTCATCCCTTGAGTACTCTCCCTTCCCAACAAAATCAACCTATGCCCTCTATCCATATATAACTGTAACCATATACACACACATTCACATATGTATTCATATGACCACACCCCCTTCTTCCATTATTTTCATAGTGAGAAAGATATCATCAGTCACAGTTATTGCTTTTCCATATAGGAATGTAAATAGTTCAACTTTGATAAGTTCCTTTTGATTTCTTTTCCCTGATTACCTTCTCAGGCATCTCTTCCTTCTTGTGTCTGGATGTCAAATTTTCTATTCAATTCTGGTTTTTTCCTCAAGAATGCTTGAAAGTCCTCTATTCCACTGAATGACCATATTTTCCCCTGAAACAAAATACTCAGTTTTGCTGGGTAGGTGACCCTTGGGTTCATTCCCAGTTCTTTTGCCCTCTGGAATATCATATTCCATGCCCTTCGATCCCTCAGTGTAGAAGCTGCCAGGTCCTGGGCTATTCTGATTGTGTTTCCACAATATTGAAATTGTTTCTTCCTGGCTGCTTGTAGTATTTTCTCCTTGATCTGGGGATTCTGGAACCTGGCTATAATATTCCTGGGAGTTTTCTTTTTGGGATCTTTTTCAGGAGGTGATCTGTGGATTCTTTCAACCTCTATTTTGCCCTCTGGATCTAAAACATCAGGGCAATTTTCCTTGAGAATTTCTTGAAGGGTGATTTCTAGGTTCTTTCTTTGATCATGGCTTTCAGGTAGTCCAATAATTTTTAAATTGTCTCTCCTGGATCTATTCTCCAGGTCAGTGGTTTTTCCCATGAGATATTTCACATTGCCTTCTAATCTTTCATTTGTTTGGATCTGCTTAACAGCATCTTGATTTCTCAAAAAGTCACTAGCTTCCATTTGCTCCAGTCTAACTCTGAAGGAATGAATCTCCTCAGTGAACTTTTGAGATTCTTTTTCCATCTGGCAAATTCGACTTTTTAAGGCATTCTTCTCCTCAATGCCCTTTTGGGCCTCCTTTGCCATTTGAGCTAGTCTGTTTTTTAAGGTGTTGTTTTCCTCAGTCAGGCTGTTGACCCTCATTTCATACTTTTCCTGCATCCTTCTCATTTCTCTTTCCAATTTTTCCTCCACTTCTTATTTGATTTTTAAAGTCCTTCTTAAGGTCCTCTATGGCCTGCAACCCGCTCATGTTTTCCCCTGGGGCTTTTGGAGCAGGACTTCTGACCTCACAGTCCTTTTCCCGCTCTATGCCCCCAAAATAGGAGTCTAGGGTTGCATTTTTCTGTTTCCTTTGCCTTGGCATGTTGCCACTTAATTGCTTGACTTTTGGGCTTGTTGCCACACTATGGCTTTAAGGCCAGATAGAGGAATTTTCGTCCCGAACGTGTGGGGGGCAACTTCCGTTTCTGGCAAGCTGTAAACCCACCCACAACTTCCACCCTAGATCACAATCCAGATCCAGGGAGGTTAAAGCAAGAGCGATTACCCCCCAAGACTGATCGCTGGATCTCCCCACGATTTGTAGGCTGGGAGCCGGAAATGCCTATGAAAACTACACAATGGCGTGTCTCCTCAGCGGCTTCTAGCCCCCAGGGGAGGGAGCTGACGCATTCCCCAAATACAGGTCCCAAAGTCCATAGGACACTAACCTCTTACTTTGTCCTAGGCAAGTCTATGTTGATAATTCTGGGGTCGCCACAGTTCCTGGTGTTCTGGGGTTCCTCCAGCCGGCTGCTGGCCCTGCCGCCCTGGGGCTAAAACCTCGGCTCACGTGGACCTGGGCTCGGCTCGGCTCCTGCGCTCTGCGCTCTGCTGGCTCCCAGACCGCTGCGCTGGTCCTTCCTGCAGGGTGCTGGGCTGTCCTCAGCGGGAGGTTAGCTTCTCTGTGTCGTTCTGTGGGTGCTGGGGCTCCAGAAGTTTTTCAGAGTCCTTTTTTACATAGTTTGTGGAGAATCTGGGGGCAGAGAGGCTTGGACTAGCTGTTTCTACTCCGCCATCTTGGCTCTGCCCCCAAAATCGCCATACTGTATTTTAATCTGAATTATAAAGCAGCAGTCATCAAAACTAATCGATACTGGCTGAGGAATAGAGTAGTAGCTCAATGGAATAGGTTGGGTACAGGAGACTCAGTCGTCAATGAATATGGTAATCTATTGTTTGATAAACCCAAAGACCCCAGTTTTGGGGATAAGAACTCACTATTTGTAAAAAAAAAAAAAAAAGATACTGCTGGGAATACTGGAATATAGTATGGGAGAAACTGGGCATAGACCATTGTTTAACACCATATACCAAAATCAAGTCTAAATGGGTGCATGATCTAGGTATATAGGCTGAGACTGTAAGCAATCTGGGAAAGCAAAGAATAGTTTACCTGTCAGATTTATGGAGAGGGCAAGACTTTATGACCAAACAAGAAAAAAAGGTAACAAACTATTTATTTTTATTTTTTTTTTAAAGCAATTGGGGTTAAGTAACTTGCTCAGGGTTACACGGCTAGTCATTATTTATGTGTGGGTGCTCATTTTCTGAGGCCGGATTTGATCTCAGGTCATCCCAACTCTGAGGCCGGCGATCTTACTCACTGCGCCACCCAGCCCCTTTAGGGCAATTGGGGTTAAGTAACTTGCCCAAGGTTACATGGCTAGGTTTTTGTTTGTGTGGATTAAGTGTCTGAGGCCGGCTCTGAACTCAAGTCCTTCTGACTCTAGGGCCGGCGCTCTATTCACTGCGCCACCTAGCCGCCCCTGTAACAAACTATTTATAGCAGCATTCACAACTCATATTTGGATGGGCTTCAAGGCAGACAAAAAAACTTTACATACATTATGTCTTTTGAGCTAAACAATAACTCTTTATAAGTAGGTACTATTATTATTCCAATTTTACGGATAATAAAACTAAAGTTTAGATGTTGTGACTGGCCCAGGATCATGGCTAATAAATGTTCAGGAAAGGAATTAAACTCTTGTCTTCTTAAGTGCAAGTTCATTGCTCTAGTCACTGCACCAAATGTCTGGAGTCAGGAAGTTCATTGAGTTACCATTCTTTAAGTGCCTACTATGTGGCATAGCACTGAACCTATATGCTATGCGACATATATCAGGGACCTTAATATATGATTAGAATAGACAATAACATTTTACCTGTTTCATGAGTTTATTTAAGTGTCTAATGAATACTATAATAATAGCCAAAGAAGAGGTCATGGGGAAGAAAAGAGTTTAATAAATTCTTGAAGAATAGTTTTAATTAGAATAGGTAAAGAAGTGATGTGAGGGCATTCCAAACACAGTGGAGAGCCTGAGCAAAATTTGAATCTGGGACCACATATGATGTAATAGGCCTGTCTGACTATAGCAGAAGATGAATACAGGGAAGGACTAAGAGTAGTTTAAAAGTGCAGGCTGGGAGGAGATACTGAAAGATTTTAAGTGCCAAAATAATAGTAAATTTATAAATAAATCAATTAATATAAATCTAGTGACTCCTCATTTCCTACATTAAATGAGGTAGCACTAGGTATATATTAATGGATTTATTTATAAATTTACTATTAATATATTTTATTTCACCTAATACTTATTAAACTTCAATACTCCATGATATTCCTGTATTCCCTCACCCCCATGCCAAATAAGCCATCAGGTACAACAATGACTAAAAAAGAAAGGGAAAAGACAATTTTAGGGAAAAGTAATCAATACATCAAGTGCATCCATCAGTATATATGATATGACATAGCTACAGTCCCAGCCTCTTCAAAGAAGAGTACATATGCTGCAGCAGTATACTTCTTCTTTGGCATCAAACATGGTCATGACAACCAATAAGTCTATAGTTTTGATTTATTTTTTTTTAGTAGTTTAGCTTGTTTATTTATTTCCATTACATTGGCAGCAAGTTTACATATTATATTTGAGGTCAGAAAGATCTGAGTTCAAATGAAAGCTCAGAGAATTACAAGCTGTGTGACCCAGGAAAAAGTGCTTAATCTTTCTTGATTCAGTTTCTTCATCTAGGTTGTCTTTTTATGATTCTGTGCACATGCTCTCATAGTTGAAAGTTCAATAAGAAAAGAGGACCACTTTAGGAGGAAAAAACTGTCTCTCACAGTCCCTAGGTTTCTCTCTTCACAGAGGTCATCCTATGTACATTAGCTAGACACTTTTCTACATTGTAGACTGAGGGATGAGGGGCAGGAAGATGTTTAGAGAACAAAATATGGCATGATTCACTGAAGTATTCTTTTATATATGACCTCTTAAAAATGTACACTTTTCTAATATTAAAGAAATCTCACTCTCCATGGTATGCCGAGTTTGATTTGGGGCCCATTAAGTTTTGTGTGTTCCTTTGCACTGGAAACGTTGACCCTTCATCATAATGCACAGTGTAGGTCATTGTTTTAAAACATGGCATAAGAGGCATGAACTACCTTGTCCTCCGAGATGGTGTCTCTGCCTCTGCTCCATAGTACCTTGGGTTTTTTTGTTTGTTTGTTTTGCTTTTTGGAGGGCAATTGGGGTTAAGTGACTTGCCCAAGATCATACAGCTAGTAAGTGGTAAGTGTCTGAGGCCAGATTTGAGTTCAGTTCCTCCTGACTCTATTCACTGCTCCACCTATCTGGCCTGGTACCTCGGTTTCTAATGACTGACAGCTAACTTACTGTATGTTCCACAATCACTCACCTATTTATATACTTTTCTCAATGGTCAGAAGATATTCTTTCTTTGTCATTGTTTATCTCTCTCTTTTTTCCTTCTATATTAGCTACTCATAGTTGGTTTTCCTTTATCTTTTAGCATTGATAAAGTTGACTTCCAGCTCTTAGAACTTTTTGTGTGCATGTCATGAATTTCTTTGGCCATTTGGTGAAGCCTGTGGTCCCTTTCTGATAATAATGCTTCAGGTACATAAAAAAAAACAATATATAGAAGCACAAAGGAACCCACTTGTATTAAACATTTATAAAAGAGAAAAGGCTCCAGTTTAAGAGCCTCTTGTATAGTCTCACCAAAACCAATTCTAAATAACTCAAGTATCAGATTAAATGCAGGGATATTAATGCATGTACTTCATCATATTTCACCTACTCTTTTGATTTTTTTTCCCGCAGTAGATCTGAAAATTTTTAAAACTTTTCATTCCATGTATTTTAGAGAAAATTTGGTATGAATTTGAGTATTTGGTATGGTGAAATCTATTAAAAGGGTTGTCATTAAATTTCTCTGGACTAATGTTATTTTCAGTCAATGGTGAGCAAGAGATATGCTGGTGAAATTTCTCTACTACAAGTAGAGTTTATTTGTTGAACTCTCAAAATATTTAATACTGTGTACTTATAGTATAGGACTTTGTCATTTGTATTAAGGATAAATAGCTTCTGGCATATATTCAAATTCTATTAGATGATTTTGAACTATTTTTTGGTTCTTTTTTTTGCAAACTACAGTGATATATAATACATTTCATATTATTTATTTTAATAATGTGGTACTGATCAGTTTATCTGGGTTCTTTAAAGAAAGACTCTCTATGCTTTCTGATAACACTGACTTGATTCTTCATTGATATAAGCCCCTTAGTTTATGTTAACAAATCCATTTGACTTGCAATTTTTTTTTATTTTCGGCATATTGTTGGTCAAGTTCATATGGATTATACTCATGGTGAGTCTTTTTATTCAGTCTTGGATGGTTACCATTTCCTAAGCTCCATCCAGTGGAAAACTACACACAGTTACATTTATACACACATATGTATGTATATGTATATTTGCATGTGTGTATATATGTATTTATATGTATGTATAATATATATGCATATGAAACTGCAAATATAATGTGTACAACTTGTTACTCCTTTTAAATTTGTTAGGTCCAATGTTTTGAACCTACTGCCAATCTTAACTGTTGATCTGTGACATGAAATCCATTTACTCCTGAAGGAATCTGTAGGATTTTTAATTTCTTAGTATGCATTATAAGAATATTTATGAGACTTTTAAAATATACTTTATCAGGAATGGTGATTCTGTTCATACTATCTTTGTTTTCATCTGCAGCCAAAATATTGAACCTCATCCTCTATCTCATTTTTATTATTATACGTAAAAAAAATTATCCTATTCTCTTTCATATTTTTTGTTTCTATGTCTTACTGTTAGCAATGAAAATTTAGGAAGAAACAATGTCAAATAGGATCATTGTCATATGGTAAAATAACACCATTATTATGAGTGCTTTTCCTATGCATTGTCCTTATTATGATCACCACTCCTAAGGTTGGTTCTATGGCCTCCCTTCTGCTCTAGAATTTGCTTCTTTTGGAAATTTATGTATACCCTCTCCTCAAGCAGGTATGCAATCATGGGAGATATGAAAATCACCTAAACTGTGTAAATTTCCTGCAGACAAAACCCTTTTAAGACCCTTGACTCTTATATTAGACAAACATCTCCAAACACACACAGTGCCTATCCTCTCTAAAGGTACCTTTTATTTTCCCCTTCAATCTCATCCCTCTATTGTCTTTATTCTATTCTTCTGTAGCTTCATATCATTTTAAGAAAATAAAGGATTATCATCTCTCCGTTTTTTATTTTTAAACTGTGTGTAGGGACATCTGCTTTCACTATCTCTCTCCTACTTCTTGCATCATCATCTGTCAAACTATTTTATCTATTATACCTTTTTGTAGAAGTTATTGCTTCCTTTATAAGATATCAAGGAATTTAATTTTCCTTTTCACTTCAAACAACTTTTTAAAAATTCTTCTTTAGCCCATTGCATTAATTTTGTTTCTTGATAATCTTTAATATTTCCTTTACAAACCCTAATGGTTAAAGTTATTTACTTTTTCTTGGAAAAAAAATAGCCTCTGAAGCATGAGATAACTAATTGTGTGTAATGGAAATGCAGATTTGAGGATCTTCCCTGCCCCTAGGCCCTTTGGCTTAAGAGACTTTGATTGACTTAAGTGACTCTGAACCTTCCTTGATTTGAAAATATACTCTGCCTCCTAATAGGCTGAATGTGGTCACATGGAGCCTGTGGTAGGTGGCTTGGTTTTCAGGAATGACCACACCTTGATGCTGTGTGATTGGGCAGTGGGTCATGAGGGTGGTTACATTCTCTAAGCCAGGAGAAGACTATATAATCCCTGATTTGAGGCTTTGCTTTGGGGGCTCACTTTGAGAAGTGTTGTGTGATTTGACCAGATGAGACTCTGGGCAGCCGTTGAGAGCCCCCCGGCTTTGAAAACCCAGATGTTGATGCTTCCCTCTCTGGTAACTGTGATTTGGTATTGATATAATGGTTGGACAGTTTGGAAGCCTGTCTGCTTGATCTGTCTGTTTGATCTGTAAGTTCTGTAACTCTGAAGTTTGGGGTGCTGACCTTTTTCCCTTGAACTAGGTAATATATGTTTGTTTGGTTAAAGTAAGCTTGTTAACCCATTTTGAGTTGCTTTCCTTTTGAAAAGCAGATCTAAGAACCTGTGTTGGCAATCACCCTGGGGATATTGGGGTGCTTGCTACTACATTGTGTTACTTAGATTTTTTTTCTTAATGAATTAATTCACCTCTCTTTTGTTTCCTGTTTGGAATCTTTGTGATTCAAATATTTTACTCTCCTGCTTTTGTAGTATTTGTTTTTTTTTTCTTTTGCTTGAAGAAATGCCCCAATTTTCCATTTTGTTGTCAAATTATTCTATTTTCATAATCTTTACATAAGCTTTTAGGTTTACAAATTCAATTTCTTTGATTTTAAGGATATCATTTTTTTTTTGGTTTGCAAATAAAACTTTTTGATATTAAGGATATATATTCCATTATCTTCTTTCTCTTTTCTGCAGACTAATACTCTGTTATTCAAATTGACATGACTTTGTAGTTGAAAGATTTTTTCCTGACTTCTCATGAAATATATTATTTGTTATTAAAATTATAAAATTTTACCACAATATATGATTGTGGTGGTTGTCGTAGTGGTGGTAGTGGTTGTGGGGATGATGATGGTAATGAGGTATGTGTGTGTGTGTATGTGTGTGTTAAAATTGTATGTGGTCATTGTTTTCCTCTGGTGATAATCTGTGGATTATGTTAATAGTAATACTTTTCTGTCTGTATGAAAATGTTCTGGAATTTTTCCCCCCTGCAATATGGTACTCAAGACTTTAAAAAAAAATAATCTATTTCTAGAGCCCTTAAGTTATCTCTACACATCCTTTTTTTCAAGGTAATTTGCTCTAGAAATGATATTTATACATTATTCCAAAGAAGTCAGGGCTAATTTAACCACTAAAAAGAGGAAATAGATTTCTACATGCTAAGATCTGTGAGATATTGGGAAGATATTTTGAACTAAAATTTTTCCCTGCAAGTTTAGTACATTCTTCAGAGATTCATTTCTTTGGACTTTGATGCTTTCCTCACTGTTAAAGAGATAATATGTGGAATGAAAAGAAAACTACATGTAGAATATATCTCTCTATCTATAAATTTTATTCTGCTATCTATATGTCTCTTATAGAAAATTATATACTCTCTTGGCCTAAGCTTTTTCAACTATAAAATGAAAGGGTTGGGCCTTTGAGTTTCCTTCTACTTTTAATGTTTTTTGGTCTCTAAAAGTCAGCATGATGTTGTATAAAATGTCCTGGTCAGAGAAGTAAGAGACTTTAATGGGAGAATCAGGTCTTAGGAATATATATATTTCTATCAAGATCTGATGTGGAAGAAAAGTATGCATAATGTGAAAAATTCTGATCCTTCTTCAGAATAGTTTAGTTTTTAATGATCAAACATTTTCTGTAAGTGATTCAGATGATCCTCTACTGTCACAGGGAGGGTGTTGGCAATTGTGAGTGGCTGGTGGTAGTACTAGTAAAAAGTTAGACTTCCTGATTACTTCATGCTGTCTCTACACATTATATCTGAACATTTATCATTCCCATTGTAATATATGGCAAAACAATGCCTTGAAATAGTCTTTGTTCCCTTTCTGTGTTTTCAGTGCTGTTCATTAAATATATATACTAAGACTTTTTCAAAAAGCTTTCATTAGGGGAAATTTTTCACATTGGAAAACTAGTACTTTATTAATCTAGGGGTAGTTTTTTGAATTGATGGAAATCTATTTTCTCTCACTCCTACCTCTCCTTTTCAACAAAGAAAAAACAGAACAAAACATTTTTCACAAATAGTACTGAAGGCACTTCATAATGTGGCTCTTCCTTTCTAATTTTTCTAGCCTTCCATGGACTCTCTTGAAACTAAATTGTATCTCCTCCTTCCTTCTCATCCCTTTGGCTCAAGCCATTTCAGTATAATGTTAAGCTCTATAAAAAGTGGGTCCACATACATACCCAAAAGTCTAATGGAGATAGATCAGGTGACCAAGGTGCTTAAGGTAGAGATCCCCCTCTGGGAGGATCCACTGGGGTTTGAGAAAGTATCACCTAGAAACTGTCACACAGAATGACTATTGACAAACACCAATGCATTTAACAATTGGGGTGGAGGCAAGATGGCAGAGAAAAGGAAAGGAACTCACCTAAGCTCTTAACCAAAGCTCTCCACTTTTATTTATTTTTAAGCCAATTGGGGTTAAGTAACTTGCTCAAGGTTTCAGGGCTAGTCATTATTTATGTGTGGGTGCTCATTTTCTGAGGCTGGTTTCGATCCCGGGTCATCCCAACTCCAAGGCTGGTGCTCTTACTCACTGTGCCACCTAGCTGCCCCTAGTTCTCCACTTTTAAATAATGCCTTAAACACATTCTGGAGTTGCAAAACCTACAAAAGGATAGAATGAAATTTTTCCATCCCAATACATACTTTGAAGGTTTCCAGGAAAGGTTTATTGCACCTGGGTGAGAGTGGAGTGCAATCTAGCTCAGGCCACAGCCCAGAAAACCAGCAGAATGCTTCGGGGGCAACTGAAGCAGTGACAGCAGTGGTATTTTCCAGACCTCTCAGCTGGTAAATAGGTCAGACAAGTGATTAGAAGATTACAGGGGTCACTTTGCTGGCACCTGGGGTAGGACTCTGTTGCATTGTCCATAGTTGGAGCTAAGTTGCAGTCCTAGGTCTCAGTCCCAGGGTGAGGAGGAGTACTAGCACACCAGCTTGAGGCCACAGTGGAGCTAGGACTCTGTTCATAGTTCCATGGTGGAAAAGATTGATTGTGGTCACTCACAGACCAGGGCAGAGGCCATAAGGGTAGTAAATAAGCCTCTCTCTAGGTCATACCAGCTTGGAAGAACCAAAAACTAACAGGTCCCCAAGAATTACTTGTAAAAACAGTTGCAAAAAAACAAGAAACAAACAAAAAAAACGCTTTAAAGCTTGAGACAGTACCCCTCCACTCTGGAAGCAGACTCATATTTTAGTATAGAGTTAAAATTTAAGAATGAAGGGGAGGCTAGGTGGCGCAGTGAGTAAGAGCACCAGCCTCGGAGTTGGGATAACCCGAGATCGAATCCGGCCTCAGAAAATGAGCACCCACACACAGATAATGACTAGCTGTGTAACCTTGAGCAAGTTACTTAACCCCAATTGCTCTTAAAAAAAAAAAAATTAAGAATGAAAAACAATAGAAGAAAATGTGAAAAATCTCATTGGAAAAACAGCTTACCTAGAAAATACATCAAAGTGAGATAGTTCAAGAATTATTGAACTACCTGAAAGCCATGATAAAAAAAGAGCCTTGACATCATATTTTAAGAAATTATCAAAGAAATCTGCCCTGATATTCTAGAACCAGAGGGTAAAACAGAAACTGAAAGAAATCCCAAAATAGAGATTCTAGGACTAGGAAAAAATATTGCAAGCAGTCAAAAAGAAACAATTCAAATATTGTGGAATTGCAGTCAAAATAACACAAGATTTAGCATTTTATATATTAAAGGACCAAAAGGCTTGGAAAATTATATTCTAGAGAGTAAAAGAATTAGAATTACAATCAAGAATCACCTACCCAGCAAAACTGAGTATATTTGATTGTATGCCACCATTGTGGGAGAGGGAAGAAGAGAGAACAGCAGAAAATTTGAAACTCAGAGGATGGAGGAACTAAATGTTGTAAACTAAAAGTTAATAAATTAATTTTTTAGAAAAAACCTAAGTATAATCCTTCAAGGAAAAAATGAGATTTAATGAAATAGAGAACTTTCAGCCATTCCTGATGAAAAGACCAGAGCTGAGCAGAAAATTTGACTTTCAAATACAAGACTCAAGAGAAATATAAAAAAAAATAAACAGGAAAAATAAATCATAAGAGATTCCATAAGGTCAAAGAGTTTACATTCCTACATGGGAAAATTGTACTTGTGCCTCCTAAAATCTTTCTCATTGTTAGGGCAGTTAGAAGGTGTATATATTGACAAAGGGAATGAGTGTGACTTGAAAAGATAAGATGATTACCAAAACATTAAAATTAAGGTATGAGAAAAAAGGATATACTGGGAGGAAGGGTAAGAGAGAGGTAGAATGGGAGCAAATTGTCTGAGATGAGAGTGATGCTAAAAAGCTTTCACTGTGGAGAGTAAGATAGAGGCACTGCGGAGATTGTGCAAACCTTACTCTCATAAGGATTGGCCCAAAGA
Source organism: Gymnobelideus leadbeateri (assembly GCA_011680675.1). Taxonomy (NCBI): domain Eukaryota; kingdom Metazoa; phylum Chordata; class Mammalia; order Diprotodontia; family Petauridae; genus Gymnobelideus; species Gymnobelideus leadbeateri. The sequence continues at coordinate 35,106 of WOXC01004247.1, read as the reverse complement.
GCCAATAATACATATACTCAGTTGCTTAGAGAAATCTTATCCTACAAGAAAGTAAGAGGAGACGGGGATAAGAGAAGGGGGTGGTGCTCATAGAAAGGAGGGCAGAGGGGCGGCGAGGTGGTGCAGTGAGTAGAGCGCCGGCCCTGGAGTCAGAAGGACCTGAGTTCGGATCCGGCCTCAGACACTTAATCCACACAAACAAAAACCTAGCCATGTGACCTTGGGCAAGTTACTTAACCCCAATTACCCTCCAAAAAGAAAAAAAAGAAAAGAAAGGAGGGCAGATTAGGGGAGATGAAAAGCACAAGCAACATATTTTGAGAATGGACAGGGTGAAAGGAGCAAGAGAGTAGAAAAGACAGGAGGAAATACAATGGCCAGAAATAGATAGTAATCATAAGTGTGAAAAAAAATTTATAGTAATTTTCTCTGGTATAACCCTCATTTCTCAAATATATAGAGAAATGAATCAAATTTATAGAAATAAGAGGCATTCCTCAATTGTCAAATGGTCAAAAGATATGAACTGGCTGTTTTCAAATGACATAAGCAAAGCATATGGAAAAATTATCTAAATCATTATTGATTAGAGAAATGCAAATTAAAACAACTTTGGGATACCACCCCACACCTATAAGATTGGTTAATATGGCAGAAAAGAAAAACGACAAATATTGGCGGGGATGTGGGGAAATTGAGAAGCCAATGTACCACCCCCAGCACTGAATATAGTGCTCTATCAAGAATCCACATTTAATAATTGTTTGCTGGATTTAATCCCTCTGTATATTTTTGTCCTCTTTTCAGCTAAACTCCTTGAGAAAGCTATCCATGTTGCATGCCTCCAATGTCTCTCTTTTCCTCCTAAATGCTCCTCAATTTGGCTTTTTATCTCTTTATTTGACTGAAACTGGCCTCATAAGTTACCAATGACCTCTTGGAAAGTCAGATGGACTTCTTTTAACCCTCATTCATCTTCACCTCTCTGAAGCATTTGATACTACTGTATTTTGTCCTCCTGATGTGCCCTTCACTCTGCATTTTAATCACACTACTCTCTCTGTGTTGTGATGTTTAAGAAGTTCAAGAGACATAATTTCTGGGTAATTAGTCATTTTATTAATAATGCCAACACTTTAATAAAAAAAAAAGTCAGTGGCGCTCTTAAATGCCAAAGAAAATCATGGCTTAGGCATCTACCTATGTACCCTTAGAATGGTAGATGTTCTAGAACATGGCTATCAATTCAGACTAGTTAACATGTAATGAGAAAATGAATGTTAAAATGAGGGGCTGGACTTATTTTAAAGAACTTTAAATTTACTTCTAATTTAATTTAATATTTAAAATGAAATTTAAATTTACTTCTAAGTTATCCCCTTCCTTGGGCAATCTATTCAAAAAAGTTATTCCCATCCAAACCTTAGTAGAGTACAATAGCTTCCCCACCTGGGTGGGGTCTGAACCAGATTGTAAGAAATCTAATCCGGTCTCATTAAGAGTAAAGTCCTTCAACCTACTTTCCTTTGAAATGATGATTTATAGAAGAAGAAAAAAGAGAGGAACTATGGATCTCCCTGACCATTGGTTATTAATAATCAGTTTTCTCAGGGTTCTACTCTTATCTGTTTAACTGCTTCTTATCATCAGACTCTCTTGCTAGAACATCACTGATTTCCTGCCTGCTTATGTTTGGTGTTCACAGGACATGGAATCCCAATGCAGTGTTGCTTTGGGGTACACTTCATCAAAACCTGCTGGTCCATTACAAATACCAACAGAGAACTGCAATCATCAAAACAATTTCTGTGGCTCTCTAATCTGCCCTAAAGAGAGCAGCTAATAAATTCTTGGTTTTCCTTAATGATACTTTAATGTTTTGAAAGGCTGAAGAAATAATGAGGGGAACTTCTTCACTAAAAAAGAAGGAAATATTGGTGGTGTGAAAAAGATGTACTTTCTCTTCTAATTTATGATGCTTTCATAACAAATTTCCTCACCCCTTTGAGTGAGGAAAGAAAGGCATGGATGAGCACATATCTGTTTTTGAAGGATAAAATATACCAAAAGGTTCAAGAAAATATAAACAAAAAGGCATAATCTACATGAAAATATAGAAAACTCTCAAGAATGGTGTATGAGTGTCAGAAAGAGAGACAAAACAAAGATGAAAGAAGCCATTGCAGATGGACTGATATGAATGTATAGGGAACACACCAACCAACTTAGATTTAAAAGAAAAATAATAATAATAAATAAAAGAATGTGGGACGGCTAGGTGGCACAGTGAATAGAACACTGGCCCTGAAGTCGAGGACCTGAGTTCAAATACTGCCTAAGACACTTGACACACTTATTAGCCGTGTGACTTTTGGTAAGTCACTTAACCCCAATTGCCCTCCACAAAGCAAAAAATAAAATAAAATAAAATAATGTCAAAGGAGGTATTGAAGTTTAAGGTTTAGGGAGTGCTCAAGACCCCAAAATACCAAAACTCCAGTTGCGGCTGAATGAATTCGACTCAAGTCTTCTCTCAGCCAAAGAAAAGCAAAGTTTATTAAAGATTTGCCTTAATGGGTAGACCTAAGGAACCTAAGTATATGTAAAGTTTGTATTGACAAGCCAGCCAGAATAATCTGACACAGTGAGTCTGTGCTAGAATGAATTCTCGAATCTTCAGGAGGAATCAAATGAGGTCGGACTCCAGTAATGAGATTAAGGGTGGGAAATAATTGAAGATTACCTGGAGATGACAGACCATGGAGGGCCAGGCTAGTTTAAGGGTAACAGATTTGAGTAAAGATATTTTGATAGGATCAAGGGTGGAAAGTAGATTGACAAGGGAGAGTTAGGCTAGTAAGAATAAGAGATTTGGGCCTAGCTGTAATGAAAGACTTATGGCCTCAGCCTGTTCAAGTGGGAAGATTCAATCAGAGTTCAAGGTATTTCCCAGAGCCTGTACACCTGCAGAGAGATCACTAACAGAAGGCAAATATAATGACTTCATGTTTAAAATATTAGGAATGGATTCAGGACTATTAAAGCTGGAGTCCCTTAATGGTAGAGCTTGAACCAACCCCTGGACCATCTCAGTTTATACTTTTTTTATGAATAAGTTGCTTCACCCAGTAGATTCCTTGAGGACAGAGGACATACTATATATATGTACACATGCATAGCCATGTGCCTTTATTTAAATCATTTATATAAATAATTAAGACTGCAGGAAAATTTCATATCCCATGTGTTATAATACTAGAGACTTCTTTTGGGTGGTCATTGAACTATTAATGATTTATCTTTGAGCTAAGACTAGAAAGGTAAGGTAAGGACAACAAAAAGATTTTCTTTTAAGTTATGTTGAATAAAAACAAAGACTCAAAGAAGGGGGTGGGGCACTGATTAGGATAAATGTCATGATGATAAATGACAATGGAGAGAAAGAAAGATGTTCCACTCATTTCCCTTGCCAAAACAAAACACAGTTAACATAGATTTCAAAGGTAGGATAAATAGGGAGATTGGAACAGAGTTACCTAGCTTGTCTCCAATTCAAGCCACCAGGTCCATATGAACCCTGTGATGAAATCCTGAGGGAAGTGGCAGTTTTGAGATTTGAGCCGTTTTCAGTGATCTTTCAAAGACTGTGGAGAATAGAAGTGCTATAACACTTGGGAAAGGCAAAACTAGAAAAGGAAGTGGTGAAAGTGATTAAAAGAGCATTAACATGGTATGGTGACAGAGAGAGGGAGGATTGGATTTTCCCTTTCTTGACATGGGGAATACCATTTTAGAATATGGCCATCATTTTAGTACAAATAGGAAGTCATATTTAATGCTTATTTTGACTTCTACCCCAATTCATAGGCAAAAAAAAAAAAAAACAAACAAACAACTAAAAGCCAAAGCACACCATCTTTTGGATAACCTAAGTGTAAAAATAGACCACCAACTTAGGAAATCTCTTTCCCCATTCCCCAGAAGACAGCAAACTATCTCTAATGTTAGTGAAAAAATAGCTATAAGCATAGGATGACTGTGTCACCTGTATACTGTAAATCCCTTTCAGAAATTGCTCAGGTGCCCAGTTGAGATTCTCTTTTCTGTGGATCAGCTATTGCTTCTCCCTCCTATGGTTCATAATTATGGAAGAAATAAAGACTTTTTCTGACTTGCCCTCTAAATTGTAACCCATGGATTCTCTTTCTAAGATAATAGCTTAATCAAGAACAGGTCATGCCACACCAATACTCATTTCTTTTTCTTTCTTCCTTCCTTTTTTTTTTTTAACAGAGTTTTGGTCATTAAAAATCAGGAGAATTTTGTAGAAATGAATTGTTTAAATTTTAATAAAACTAAATATTTTTTTCATATTATCCTTATAGAAAATATGGAGGAATATGACCTAGAAAATAGTAAAATTAGGTAGATGCAAAATTAGTTAAATGAGTAGATAATAATCATTAATAATTCTATTTCAGACTGAAGGATGTCTATAATGTTATGCCCTAGGGATGAGAGTTTCCTGTACTTTTTGAACATTTTTATCCATGATTTGAATAAAGGCACATATCATACTAATTAGAAAATCATATGTGAATACAAAAATTTATATGTTTTTTTTACTTCATCCTGCTAACCAACCAACAAATCAATATTTTTTTTTACCTTTATCCAACTCATATTTATTTATTTTCTTCAAATGCTTTATTAACTTCTGGTTTACATCATTCATTTCCGTCAGATTTTAAGTTACAATTTTTTCCCCTACTCACCGCCCCAGAATAGCAGTCCCATAGGATATCCCCTCATCCAATCTGCTCTCTCCCATCTCTTCTCCCATACCCCCTTTGACTTTTCCAGTAGGTCAAGGTGAATCCCTGTGCCCCAATGCCTGCACATCTTATCTCCTAATTATATGTAAAATAGTATTAATAATAATATTTATATAATTTTAAAACATTTGATTTTAAAACTTTGAATTCCAGATTCATTCCCTTCCTCCCTTGTCACCCACCCTTACTGGGAAGATAAGCAATTCAGTATATGTTGTACATGTGTAGCTATGCAAAACATTACCATAGTAGATATATTTATGTAAAAGACTGATTATTTTTCCCTCCCACCTCTCCCACCCCCCACCTGGTCCATTCCCTACTTTGATCCTGTCCCTCTTTGATAGTGGGTACTTACAACCTCCCCTCCCCCAAGAATGCCCTCCCCTCCATCATCCCCCCTCTCACCCCCTCCCCCCCCACTCACTCTCCTGTAGGGTGAGATATCCCATTTAGTATGTATGTCATTCTCTCCCGGAGCCAAATTCAATGAGAATAAGGTTTTGCATTTTTGTCTTCCTGTCCTTCCCCTCCCCTGCACCCATTTTCCCTTGCCTCTTCTACATGAGATAGTTTACCCCATTCTGTCTCTTCTCATCTCCTCTCGTTATGTTCGTCTCTCACCTCTCAATTTCACCCCTTAAGTATCATAACCAAAAAATAATTAAAAAAATACTTAATCCAATTGAAATTTGTCATTTCCTACCTAACTTTACTCCCTATCTCTTGTTTAGTTACAAATTATTTGCCTATCCATAAGTCTGATAATTTATATACTCCATGTTCTTCTACATTTCTTGTAAAACCAGTCTTTATATCTAGTTCATGTATCCACTTTGATCTTATATTTGTAAATCGTGCTCAGTTTCTGCCATACTGCTTTACAGTTTTCACAGTTTTTACAGAAAAATGAATTCTTGTCCCAAGATCTTACACTTTTGACATAAACTAGAAGGAAAATAGCTGTTATGTGATTATAGAGAAGTGAGGGATAGGGAAAGTTAAATATATACAAAGAGACTATCACTGCTTAGGGGGTCTTCATGATTAATAGGAACAAGGTGGTTAGTTTGGGTTATGTCCTTCTAAGAGTGAGGGAATAATCTCTTTTATGGCCATGGGTGTACCTGGGAACTAGAGGAGCAGCTCCTATATCTGCTCCTACCCAAGAGTCTAGACTCACTTACCAGAGCACCAGGAGACTTAAAATGAAAGCAAAAGGATCCTTATTTTCCTTTTTGGAAACAAGGTGCTTGTGTTGGATTGAAGTCTATTCTCTGAATATGTAAACCTCATATTTCTCAATTCTATAAATATTGGTACCAGGACCAATACTTAATTGAATGAATGGCATCCCTAATGAGGCAACAATAGAAATGTTAGCACAAACACAATTTGAATAGCCTTCTTCTCATGGCATTAGCTGGGGAGAAGGAAAATGTTAACATGGCTTTTCCCCTCAGAATATTGATCCATTTAGAGTTAAGTCCAGTATGCCATTTCATGCTCTGGAAGAGATAATTTGCTTAATGGAACAAGATAATTTCTCTCTAGAAACAGATTTGCAGACCCTTATATAAGCTGGATCAGCCCCTGATGCATTAGTAAATGTAGTACTCCTTGAGACTGAAATGCTCTGTTGCAATGGAGAATTATTGCTTTCCAGTGCGCTAGGGTTTTAGTACATAAATTACCTCCATCTATGTAATAATGGTACTGTGATACCCCCTGAAGTATTTCATTCACCTTCAAATGGGAATCAGAATAATCTTCAAGATGTAGCCAATAGAAGTTAGATTCTTTAGTACCACTGAGCATTAAACAGTTCTCTTCAAGGCAGCTTATTGAAGATAGTGAGGAAAGCAAGGCCACACAGTCCCCTGAAGCTGATTTGGACATATGTTGAGCAAAATTATCATTATCCTTGATTTGAAGTGTATTTAAGGTCACCTAAAAATTGGGTCGACTCCACCTTCCCTGGTGAAATACAGCTGTCTCTAGCCCATATGAGAAACAGATCATCTTTCCTGGACTTCCACGTAATCCATAAGCCTTTGCCCTTCTGCCTGACACCCTTGTTAGTGCAAAGATTGGAAGAAAATGAAGTAGTTCACAGACATATTTCATTTCTGATGCCTCTAATAGACTGTGGGTAGGAAAAGAACAGTGACTGGATGAAATATTTAAGAAGGATGTGTGGATAATTCTGCTACAGGTGGATAATTAGTGCAACTACAACCTTTATAACGTTTACATTGATTTTTTTTTTGTTACATAATGGAATTTAGACATAAGAAAACCTCTGAGATGTAGAAAGGGAAGATTTTTTTTAAGTTAAAAAAGTCATGGTCCCAAGTTTGTTAGGTGCACAGAACAGTAGCCGGTATCAATAGGGTATATATTAGATAACAAATATATTAGAGAAATGTGAAAATTAAGTGTTATGTGATGCAATACTACTGGTCAAAGGGAAATATTGAATAGAGGAAACAGGACAGTTGCAAGTATATTTAATCTTCTAGAGAAAAGTGTTTTCTTTTGTTTTGTTTCATTTTGATTTTGTATTCTTTTTCCACAAGCCACATTTGTGTTTCTTTTCCACCATAACTCATTCTCCCTCATTAAATATAAACTCCTTGAAGTCAACAAGTATAACTTAGACAAATATTTTCTCTCCTCTTGTACCCAGGGCAGAGCGCATTATGGGATCACGTTACACTTGGACTACATGTACATTGAGTGAATCAGTAAGCAAAAGACTTTTCCCTCCCAGGCCCTTTTCCATACGTGCAAAACTCAGCTCAGATGCCACATCCTACATTATGCTTTTCCTGTTTTCCCCACATTGTCTCTCCCAGTAGAATGTGAGCTCCTTGATGTTAGGCGCTGATTTATTCTTTTTGTATCTCCAGTGCCTTGTGCTTTACAAATACTAGTTGACAGTATAGGAGAGGAGGAATTATTGTTAGAGGCAGAGTACTCTCTGTATCTGTAGGAAAAGCATGAAAGATAATTAAGGTTCTATTTGCTAAGAAAAAATTCGCTACTACCTAAGAAATAAGATTCAAACTTTTTTTTTTTTTTTTTTGCTTTTGGAGGGCAATTGGGGTTAAGTGACTTGCCCAAGATCACACTGCTAGTTTTTGTGTTAAGTGTCTGAGGAAGGATTTGAACTCAGGTCCTCCTGACTCCAGGACCGGTGCTCTAGTCACTGTGCCACCTAGTTGTCCCCCAAATTTGAACTTCTAATCTCATTATTTAAAACCATGCAAATCTGACCACAATCTGTCTTTCCCATCTTGTCTCCCCACTTCCTTTCATATACTCCATGATCCAGCAATACTGGACTGTTTACTGTTTCCCAAGAACATTCTAAACTTTGTAGTTTGTGCACACTACCCTCTTTCCTTGGCATACCATCCCCTTTACCTTCAACTATTGAAACCTTTCCCATTCTTCAAAGAATCACTTAAATGCAATTTCCTACATGTGCTATTATACAGGATATTTGGTTTCAAAAGAACTAGGTTCAAATTGAAATCCTCCTATTTTTTCTGTGGACTTAGGTAAAGTAGATGTTAGATCTTTTATCTCTTGAATGAGAGGATTGGGCTGCATGATCTTTAAAGACCTTTAGAATTTCAAGTCCTATGACGCTAAGTCTTACCTCATAGCAATGATCTCTACTTCATCAAAATTTGCACATCACTTTATAATATTTCCAATGTACCTTACTATATTTTGCCTTGTATTATTTTGACCTGTATATATACATGCCTTATTTCTAGTAAGTTGATTGAATGTGTTTGTGATTGAATCAACACAATAGTTGATTGAACTAGTAGCCATGGAATATATGCTCCCTGTGGACATGGATTACATATTCTTTTGTTGTTCTTTAAGTTTTCCTTAGTACATGTCATGGGGCTCTGAATGTAGTAGACAATATTTATTATGTTAAATAAATGTTTTGAATGCTTATTTCTTTATACACACATACATGTGTATACATGTATATATTATGTATGCAACATATATACATATGTGTACATATATATATATATATATATATATATATATATATATATATATATATATATATATATACTCAGATTCCATAAGGGATATATTTTCCCCATTCTTTCTTCATTTTGTTTTGAGTTTGCATCTTTGATATCATTGGTTTAGGGAACTCCTTGTGAGGGACATTCTCTACCAATATAGATCATCAGCTCTTCTGAAACTTAAAGTCAGAGAGTTAATTGTGACCCTGAAATAGTAAATGACTTACCCAACAGAAGAGATATGTTAAAGATAAGACTTGAATTTGGTTCTTGATAATTCTAAGATGAGTTCTCTAGCCACTAAATCACAGTTTCTTTGAATGAGGGATAACATTCTAACACTTCCTTTCATGGGTGAGGAAACTAAGACTGAGAAGGGTTAAGTGATCTTTCCGAAATCCCAATGCTTTTGATCAACAAATCTTATGTTCTTTCTGCTGTATGTGCCCTTATAGATTCCTCTGCAATAGGGACCATCAGACTCAGCAAAGAAACATGAATTCTCTGAAGTTGTGTGACACTAGTTTGAAAGTCATCCTCTAGACTCATTTGGATGAGAAACATTGCTTTAAAAGCACCAGTTTGTTCATTCAATTTTATTATATTGCTTAAAAGTCCTTTGTGCTGGAACAATGCAAGTCAAAATCCAAGGTCAGTTGAGTCTATAGCTCCAAGTTACTGTGCTGAATTCTCTATGAACTTGTTGACAACAGAAAGTACCGATAAGGATTACTCAAAGGGCTAACACCCCCCCCTTTTTTTTGCTTCCAGTGTTAACACATTTTCATTGTAACTGAGCCTCCCAGAGCTCAGATCAAAGGTCAAAGACATTCAGGGTTCTACAGCCCATTCCATTCCCCTAATCAAAAAAGTCATTAAAGTTTTTAAAATATTCCTGGGTTATTTGAGAAACTCATTAACTATTAGTAACACCAAATGGTGACTCTAGACCCATAGGAAAGTTACATTCCAGAATAAATTTGAGAGCTAACTTGGTACCCATATTAAGTGAGAAGTTGTTTTGCCATTACCATATGATAACAGTCCTAAGTTTCACAGTAAACCAAAGCCTGACTGCACTGCTATTCAAGGGCTTCTGCTGTGGAACTACCATGAGCTGCTGTGCTCTGCAATAAAGTTCAGGTTTGAAAGATGAGGGTTCTTGCCTCAACACAACCAGGGGAGAGGAGGGAGCATAATAAAGTAGAAAATGTGCTGAAATAGAATTTGAGCATGAATTCTGGCTCTGCTATCAGCAGACAGAATGTGATATCGGAAAATAGGTGTGTATGTATATGTTTTTCTGTATGCATGTATATATAGAGACTGATAAATGTATGAACATGTGGGTCTACATGCACATGTGTGTATAATATTGTGTATATACACATGTATATGGATATTTATCTACGTGAATATATACATGTGCATAGATACACATGTGTATATATTTAAATATATATATATGTTTGTATGTACATATACATACAAAAACCTCCATTAAGAACTAGAACAAAAAAAACTATTAATCCCCAGATAAATATAAATAAACTATGTAGGCAACTAGTAATCATTATCTTTATATAATAAAAGCTAGCACCTTTAAATCTACAAAATATTTTCCATTTGTTAGTTCATTTGATCTTTACAAAAACTCTGTGATATAGATGTCGTTATTATCCTCATCTTACAGATGAAGAAACAGAGGCTAAGAAAGGTTAAGTGACTTGTCTAGGGTCACATAGCTATTGCCTAAGCTATCATCTCTGATCTTCCTGACTTCAAATCTAATATACATATAAATATACATATAATATACACATTCATATGCACATGCACATGTATATACATATACACATGCACATGCATATATATACACACATATACGGTTTTTTTTTCACAGAACCACCTAGATTCTTGGTGTGTCAGAATATTCATGAGAAGGCAGATTGATCCAAAAGTCTTCAATTACTGAACTATCAACAATAGCTTCACAGTAATTTCAAAGAGGATAAGATGGTATCATGGAAAGGACTCATTTGGAGCCATAGGGTATGGATTGAAAACTTAGATCTTGCTACCTTATGTATATGACATTGGACATTTCAGTTAACACCTGGGTCTGGGCCTCATTTTCCTCATATATATAGTGAATGACTTGTACTAGATATACACACATCATATAAATTATATATTCATATACATATATATGTATGTATAATAGCTAAGGACCATATTAAGCCACCACCCACTTTCCGAAAGGTTCTCTCTTCTGCATCTGTTCATTGCTTGTAACAGTGAACAAATTCGAGTTTAGAAACACTGTTAGAAATGTAAAACACTAACATTTGGTTGAAGCAGGTGCCATGGGAGTTATATGAATGTCAGTGGTTTCAATTGATAGAGGATTCTGGGGAAACATCCAAACCATACGGCCTTGCAATCTTCCAGGAAAGGATATTCCAAATCCTTGTGTAGAAGCATGTTCTAGTCTAATGTCTTGTCCATTATGAGTCAAGAGATTTGTATTAGATTCTTGACTCTCCCATTTACAAGCTAGGTCATGCACTATGGTTAATTCACTTCTTAGGGAGTCACTTCCCTTATCTGTAAAATGGGAATAATGATATACATATCACCTATATTATAAACTTATTATGTGGATAGTATTGTGCAAAGTATAAAGGGCAAGAGAGATGTCGGGAATCTAATGTTGTCTCCTTGAAGTCGACCACCCACCCATTATGCTCCATGTACATGTGAGTCATCTGTGCTCTCTCATATCATAGTTTCAGTTCTCAGAGACTACAGCTCTGACTTTCCCAGTTTCACCCACCTGCAGGAGCAATTTTGTGAAATAAGCATGAACTTCGGATGTGGCATGAAATTTCCCCAACCCATACATTACCTTGTTGTTGATAAGGTCATGAGGATGTTGGGCAACTCTCTCAAAACTTTGATTTCTGTTTGGACACGTTGGGGACCAGAAAGTACCCTGCTGTGGAGAGGCTATACTACACCCTCCCACTGACCTTTTCATTCCTGAACTGACTTTCTTGATTGTCAGGTGATGGAATACAGCTGCCAAATGTCATTCCAAAGAATAGAAATGCATACTGCTAGTGGGTGGCAATGGTGGGAGAGAGAAGCAAATCCTGTTTACAAAGGTTGAAATGTGGGGTCAACCTTGCAGAGCCAGAAAGTTGAAAGCTCCAACTTTGTTAATTATTTGTAGAAAGGACATCCTTCCTCCCTCCAAGGTTTCAGGGTAGCAAATTATTAATTATACATCTGATAGGGTAATTAGGATTTAATAGGAACTTATCTGAGGTACTCATGTTTGGGAATATATGTACATACCAACCTACATATCTATACACACGTGTATGCATGCATGCATGCACACATATATGTATATACACATATAAGTATCTGTGTGTGTTATGTATGCACTGAAACAAGGTTGCCTTGATTTATGGAAGGAAGGGATAAAACTGGAGGCTGGGAGAAATGCCAGCCAATGGTCTATAATTTCTAAAGAAAGCCAAAGAAACTGAGTCAATATGGACTTGGATAAAAAGAAGCCAAAGCAATATTGATAATAACAGTGGGGACTGATAGATTTCTTCATCCTACCCTATCATATCCTACTGGATTAAGAATCAGAGACACAGGTTCAATGGCTCTGCTTACTTAATAGTCATATGTAAAACTACCTTTTGGATCCTGCAAAATTAATGCCCAGTGGGCACCAAAAAATTCAGTGTGTTCAAAACTGAACTCACTATCTTTCCCCACAAACCCTGCCCTTTTCTTCATTTCCCTATTATTGTTGAGGGTACCCCTATTCTCCCCATCACCCAGTCTCACCAGCTACATGCCATCCTCTCTCCTTCCCTCCCTTTCTCCTCTCCCTCTCCTTCCATCTTTGTTCTCTGTCTCAGTTTCTCTGTCTCTGTCTGTCTCTCTCCACATCTAATTAGTTTCCAAGTCCTTGTTATTATATACCCCCTTCTCTTAATCTGATACAGGCCTTTATCATCTCATACCTGAACTGTTATAATAGCCCTCTGGTTGGTCCCGCTGCCTCAAGTCTCTCCCTTCTCTCATCCATTCTCCAGTCACTGTCAAATGATCTCATAAAATTCTGACTTGACCATGCCACCCCAATATTTAATAAACTTCAGTGACCTTCCTATTGCCTCTAGGATAAAGTATAAAATCTTTAGTTTTTAAATCCCATCATAACCTGGCCCCTTCCCAACTTTCCAGTCTTTTTTTTTTTAAACATTTTAGTCTTTGTCATTCTATGTACTCTATGTACTTTATAATACAGTGACTCTGGCTTCCTTCATGTCCATCATACAATCTAGATACTCTATTGCCCAACTCCATATATTTTTTTACTGACTCTCCCACATTTCTGAAATTTTCTCTCTCTTCTCTATTTCATGATCTTCTTGTTTTCCAAGAGATCTCAGCTAAAATTCTACTTTCTTTAGAATCCTTTCTCAGTCCCTTTTCATTTTAGTGACTTCCCTTTGAGTTTCTCTCTCTAATTTTTTTTCCATATACAACTTGTTTGTACATATTTGTTTGCATGCTGGGTTTGATATTAGACTGTGAGACCCTTGTTTGTTTGTTTGCTTTTTTCCTTCTTTCCTTTACCAGAACTTAGCACAGTGCCTGGCACATAATAGCAACTTAATAAGGGTTTATTGACTTAATTTGACTTATGTGACCTTGGATAAGTCTTTTAAATTCTTGTGGTTTCATTTTCTTCACTGACATAGTCTCCTTCCTTTGCTTAATTTTTCAACGACCTTTCCAAAATCTGGTGCTCAGAATTGAATATAACAGATATTATCTGACTCGTACCCAGTATGTGACTGTCACCAAAGGATGTGTTGAAGTCAGCTTGTACTGAAAAAAGAGCTGGTTGTTAAATTTTTAAAGTGCATATTTATATTTACATTTACTTAGAAATTGTCAAATGCCACAAGTCAGAAAGTGATTTATTGTTTTGTTGATTATCTAAGACTTAGGAAAGTGATAGAGAAAATGTTCATAATGCAAATTAAAGTGAACATATGTTGTTTGTACATTGTCTACATCCCCCCTCCAAGAACCAGTTAAACTTTTACTATCACACTTCTTCTATTACCTCCCTCTTTCTAAACACTTTGTCTCTCCCAAGGAAGCCTAGAACTGCATGAGATCCTTCTGTTATTGACTCTGAGCATGCTGTCCACTAGCATACTAGAAATATTGCACAGGATCTGTTGTTTTGCCATACCTCCCCCACCTTATACTTTTGAAGCTGATTTTTTGGAACCCAAGGATTAGGACTTTACATTTATCCCTATGAAAGATCATCTTATTACATTTCACCTTGTCTTCAGCTAATAATCTTTTAAAATCCTGGCTCTGGCATCCACTGTGTCAGTTATCCCCTTTAGTTTTATATCATCTACAAATATAATGAACATGGTGTCTATGCCTTTATCTAAGTCACTGATAAAAATATTGAACACTGATATCTGAAAGAAATTTGAAACACATGAAACACTACAAAAATCTAATGCATCATGATGAGGGACATTTCTATCAGGGACAGTGATCCACTTGTAATAATTTCATCAGTGGAAGGGACTGACCTTCAGACAGATGAGTTAATAAACATTGTCCTCCCTTTTCCTCACCTCATCTCTTAGCATTTTGGTTCTGTTCTTCTACCATCCTCTCCCCAAGTGATAAATGTCTTCAGGACAACCTCAGGTCCCATCATATCACCCATATCACTAGATAATGCCCCTGATTCCCAACTTTGTTCTACCTTCTTTGTCTTACTCAAACACAACCATCCCTCATATATTATTTGAAGACCTTATTCTGCTCTAAGGGAAAAAGGTGATAATAGCTTAAAAGCACAAACTCACATTTTTATATTGCTTTAGAATTTATAGAATGCTTTCCTCACAGACGCCCTCTAAAATAGATATTATGGATATTATCATTCCCATTTTATAGATGAAAAAATAGAATTTCACAAGATTTAGTAATCAGAAAAACGAATCCCTGTTAACTATGTTAGGTACTGAATATGTAATCCCTCCAAAGTAATAAATGAGGTGTTGTGGCATGATGAAGAAAGAGCTGCCCTGGAAGCCAAGAAATTCTGTATTCGAGTCCTGTCTCTGATTTTTATTGAGCCACCCCACATAAATCACTGAAATCTCTTGGGGCTTTAGTCAGCTCTTCAAGAGAAATAAAGCCATGGTTCTTCATTGATAGAGACAGTTTCCTTACCCAGAGCTACCTGTACCAATGAAATCACAAGTCTAACCCCCATTACTCCCCACAAGGTATAGAGTTTTACTTGCAGCATCTATGATTTTGTTGCCTTGGTACTTGTATGACTCAAACAAATTGCAACTTTTCTGTGACTTGGTAGGTAGACTTTAAAGTTTGTTGTGGCTTAAAAATTTATCTCTTTGCAGCCAATCTGGTGGCCTTTGGGATGAAAATCAATCAAAATACATATTTCCTTACAAAGACACTGAAGGGAGTTCATACTATGAAATTCATTATGACCTTGGAAAAATTACCTCTCTGGGCCTCAGATTTCTTATTTGTAAAATGAAGATGTTGGATTAAGTAATCTCTAAATTTCTGTTCATTTTTAAATCTTATAATCCTATTTTTCATATAATACCACCCCTGAGTACATGTGCATAAGATCTAACAGTTTATAAAGCACTTTGTTTTTCACACTCTCTCATTTAATCCCTCAACAATCTGGAAAAATATATGGAGCATGACAAGATTTTTTAATGTTCTATTTTACAGATGAGGAAACAGCCTTTCACTTCATAGATAAAATCTCATTTGATCCATACAATAATATAGCAATACAAATAGATAGGTAGATAGATAGATGGATGGAGAGATAGATAGATAGATGGATAGATAGATAGATATACATACAGATATTATTATTATTCCCATTTTTACAGAGTAGGAAACCAAGCCTGAGAGACATAGAATGTTTTCCTGGAAAAACTCTGGGGTTAAACCTGAAGTACCTAGAAGTGAAATGATCTACTTTGTGTTAGACAAAAAATTAAGGACAGAACTAGGCTATGAAGACAGATCCTAGGCTCAGTCTAATACCTTTCCCTCTATAACTATATTGCTCTTCCCTCTACATGGACACATAGCAAATTGTCCCCAAGAGAGGGCAGTGTGGTTTAGGATAAAGAACAGTGGATTTGGCCTCAGGACAACTGAGTTTGAACCCCAGCTCTTTCACTTAGTTGTGTGACACTGGGCAAACCGCTTCCTTCTTTGGGCTTCCATTTCCTTGAAGGACTTAGTCTTTTCTTCACAACCACCTTTCAAGGGAAGTAATATGAATCTCATTATCCACAACTCAAGGTAGTAAAACTGGTAGAGTTGATGTCATTTGTTAAGTATCATACAGCTGGTAAATAGCAGTGTCAGGAGGCCTAGGTTCCAAATTCAGCGACATTTTTTTTCTTTTATTCTTTCCCTGAGTTAATTTGTCAATTGGTAAATCAGAGAATTTAAAACTGGAAAGAACTTTAGATATCCTCGATCCCCCTACCTTTTACAGCTGGGGAGACTGAGGATCAGAGAGGTCAAGTCACTTGCCCCTGATCACACAGGTAAAGAGTGACAGGGTTAGAATCAGCAACAGGCATGAGGATTCTCAGTCCAGGTCACTTTTCACTCCCCTACGACATCTCTAAGTAGGAACCTTTTTAGACTCAATAAGGCATTTGCTAAGTACCTACTTTATGCCAGGCAATGGGATTGAATTGGTAAAGAAAACTCCAAAGCAGGAAACTCTACCAATGTAGGTCAGCACTTTCTCTGAAATTTATAATCTTTGAGGGTTGCCTGAAGAAGAGATAGGGTAAGCAACTTGCCCAGAGTCTTACTGGCAGTATTTGTCAAAAGCAGAACTTCAAAGCCAACTCTCTAACCTTTAAGTGATGCTGCATCTCAAGGACCTGGAATAGAAAAGAAAAAAAGTTCTATAGTTCCTGTCCTTAAAAAACATTTCATTCTAACTGGAGAGATAAGCATACATACATATATATATATATATATATATATATATATACATATGTATAAATATATACACACATACACATATGTATAAATATCATGCATGCATGTCTGCATATATACATTGTGGATGTGTATGTCTATATACATATATGTATTCATGTACAGCAATAAATACATGGTATAGACAAAACAAATGCAATGTAATCTTGGATAAGAAGGAATATCAACTGGATAGGAAGAAGGATGACACACAGAAGATCTGACAGCCTAAGTCCCAGACACTCTTCTGCATTTTGAAAAATATATAGTATGTCTAAGTTGTTCATTATGTCATCTAAAATGGCAACTCTTTTCATTGACATTGAATTTCTTTATATTGTGTTTATGAGTTTTGGGTTTCCTCAAGAATTTACCCTAGCTCTCTTGTGTTATGCTAATAGTATGTCCCCCTGCCCCCATCCCAAGTACCTGAAGTGTACATATTAAAGATTTTTCAAGCAAGGGTCTGTATTATGTTTGGCTTTTTAATTAGTATATTAGTAATTCATACTTTTTACATGATAATTAGTTCCATACACTGAGCTTAGGAATCTTTTTCTTTGATTACAAGGCTATTGAGTTTCTGAAAGATTCAGTTATTTGTGTCTTTGCTATTTTTAAGGACCGTAGGAATGTTAGAACTGGAAAGGAATAAAGAGATGATCCAATCCAATTCTTACATTTCACAAATGAGCAAAATGAAGACCAGAAAAAGGAAGTTACTTTGTCCAAGGTTGCACAATAAGAATTCAAACCCAGGTCCTCTGACTCTAAATCCAACTCTCCCACTACTTAACTCATCTTCTATTCTTTGATTAAAAAGGAGAAGGGGTTGTTCTTCTTTGTCATTGTCTTTCTCAGAAATAGCCTGGTGCTTAAATAGAACTTGATTCTACAGTATTCTAGAGGAATTAGGAAACGTCCATGTGCCCAAGCCGGGGGCAATTGGGAAGAAAAATGAATACTCTTAAGAGATCCAAAACTCTCCATTTCCTTGAGTAAAACTTAAGGTAGAAAATATTAATGATTCTGATCATGGAGTCATTTACCAAAAATGACAAATTTAAATTTGGAAGTCCAATACTGCAAAGTGCTCAATTTTTTTCACAACCTGTGTGACCTTGGGTATATTATCTCACTTTTCAGGGCCTGGTTTTCTCCTCCTTTAAAAAGAAGAGCCACGGGGGCAGGTAGGTGGTGCAGTGAGTAGAGTGCTGGCTCTGGAGTCAGAAGGACCTGAGTTCGGATCCAGTCTCAGACACTTAACGCACACACAAATGAAAACCTAGCCGTGTAACCTTGGGCAAGTTACTTAACCCCAATTGCCCTCCAAAAAGCAAAAAATAAATAAATAAATAAATAAATAAATAAATAAATAAAAATTTAAAAAAGAGCCTGAACTAAATCTTCCTGAATATTGCCTCCAACTCTAAATACTACAATGCCTTGATATAATGTTGCTAACAAAGTAGAGGGAAACCATGGATGATGATGGACCTGAATACTATAGCATAAGTGATCTATTTGAAGGAACAAGGAATTTTTATGCTTTAAAAGAAAAGGCTCAAGTGAACCTTTAAATAAAGAGTAATAGAATCTAAAATCTGAGAAACAATTTTCTTAGAGGTCATCTAGTTTAGTCTTAAATTTACTTATAAGTATTTTCAAATATCGAGGCCATATCCTAAGAAGAGTCCATAGGTTTCACCAGACTGCAAAAGAAATATGTGATATATAAAAAGGTTAAGAATTCCAGATTTAAAGGAAAGTTGAGAATCTCCTGCCTCAGAATTTTAGATTAAAGGAAAAATTATTATCCTTTTTTATAACGCTGAAGAACAAGTAGAATTAAACATACCAGTAGCCTGTGAGATTGATCCTTGCTTAAAACTAATTTTAAAGTGGTGAGGGTTTTTCTGTCCTTAGTACTCTCCTGACTTGACTCTTGAGGTCTTGATGACAGAGTTTAAATACCATAGCTAGATCTTCCTCAAGTCTTTTTATTTTTATTTTTTGTTGTTGTTGTTTTTCTGGCAGGCAGGTACTGAGCCATAAATTTGTGGCATTTGTGTGAAAATTGCTAGTGTTACCACGTTACAAACTTTCTACCATGACTCTCCAATATTCCCTTCAAATTCCCTGGGCCCAGGATCTGGGTTTGAACTGCAAACTGAACTGAGCTGCAAACTCATCAGGCCCTTTAAAAGAAAGGGTTATCTTGGAATAGCAACATAAATAAACTGTGATTATAGAAACCAGCCAAAGCTGCCTTGTTATTTTGTGTCTCATCAGAGGTTGCAAAGTGAAGCCTTCCAGGAAAAATGTACTTGTCTGGTTTTGTTTAATTTCTTAAAGTATTTGCAGATCTTGGGAAAACAGTGTGGGTTGTTTGCTTTTAGGGGGGTGGGGTGAGGATGATTATTTTCTGTTAGAGGAAGATGCTCTAGGTAATTCCATTTCTGTTTAGCCCTGGGATACTGATGCCTTTCAAAAGAGTGGCTCTTGCTCAGGTTACATCAGGTGGCCGAGGGGAGCTGCCACCATACTCAATGTGGGGAGTTCTTCTAAGAGCACTGTGGTGTATTGATTTCCAATGCTTGTGATAAATGTGACATTTTCTTTTTTTCCAAATAACTTCCCCCCTTCATGGCTGGGTTTTTTACTGTTTTTTATTTTATTTTCTTTTTTTTTCCCCAATATGCTCTGTCCACCCCTACCACCCATTTTGATTTCCACTGCACTGGGTTGACAGTGTGTTCTTCCATTCTTTTCTGACCGTGTGGATCCTCCCTTTTTTGTCAGTGGCCTCTCCCTCTTTCTCCATGTGTTTTCTGCACGTGTCTGTTCTATAAGCTACCAACAAGGCCAGCGCTGGTTCAGAAACACAACTGGCCTCACAATTTGCTTCTTCTCACCCCATCCCACCCAGACTTGGGGCTGTTGTATTCAGAGGAGAATAATCAAGCAGAGCTCACAGAAGTTTTGATTTGGGACAGCATGAAGGTGGGAGGGGAAGCAGGCTTTACAGTAGCTAAGGGAAGAGAGCTGGAGGAGGGAAGCAGCCAGAAAGATAAATTAATGTGGATGATTTATTTATTCCTAAAGGAACCATGTTTCTGTCAGGATCAGAAGATAAAGTAGCAAAGAAGTCAACCCAGGCCGAGAGAGAGAGAGAGAGAGACAGAGAGAGAGAGAGAGAGAGAGAGAGAGAGAGAGAGAGACAGACAGAGAGACAGAGAGAGAGACAGAGAGAGAGACAGAGAGACAGAGAGAGACAGAGACAGAGAGAGACAGAGAGAGAGACAGAGACAGACAGAGAGAGACAGAGAGAGAGAGAGACAGAGAGAGAGACAGAGAGAGACAGAGAGACAGAGAGAGAGACAGAGAGACAGAGAGACAGAGAGAGACAGAGAGAGAGACAGAGACAGAGAGAGAGACAGAGAGAGAGACAGAGAGACAGAAGGGAGGGAGGAAGGAAAGGAGGGAGGAAGGAAAGGATGAAAGGAAGAAAGGAAAGAAGGAAGGAAGGAAGGAAGGAAGGAAGGAAGGAAGGAAGGAAGGAAGGAAGGAAGGAAGGGAGAGAGGGAGGAAATAAGAGAAAATTTGTAAAGAGTTAATAGAGGAAGTTAGTTTGGTACTTAATAGGATGAGAACCCAGTATCTAGGAATTTAGCATATAGAGATCGAGAAGGGAACTTAAAGAAATATGGCTCTGGACTTTTTCCCCGCATTCAATCTTTTGGCAGCCTGGTAATTCCCACTGACTCCAAATAAAATAGATGGTATTAAAGAAAACAAAATAAAACAAAATGAAGTTTGGTGAAAATAAAGATAATTCTTTCACATTCAAATTTATAAAACCGTCTGAAATCTATCTATGATGCTGGGTTAAGAACCTCTGAACTAGTCCAGCTCCCTCACTTTATAGATAAGGTAACAGAGGCCTGGTGATGTTAAAAGACCTGTTAAATTCACACAGGTAGTGAGTGACCCAACATTCAATCAAACCCAGGTGTTCTGATTGCAAATCCAATACTATTTTCATCATAACAACACCTTATTACCTAATAAGATTAGGGACAGCACTTAATCATTGTTGTTTTTTTTTTAATTAATTAGTTTAGTTTCAGTTAACAAGATTCAATTCCATAGTTCCTTGATTTTCAAATTTCCTTTACTTCCCTCCCCCCTCTCCCCACAACAGCATATAGTCCAGTATAGGATATGCAAATACATTCATATTAGACATTATTCTAATTACAAAGGCGTATTGTACTAGGTGGGATGAAAGATGGTAAAGAAGAAATAAAACCAAACAATGAAAAGAAAAAGATAATTTAGTTTGCTTCGATCAGGATTCAGGCTCAGTTCTTTCTAGTTATATCTCTGGATGGCACATTTCTCTCTTTCTTGAGTCTTTCAAGATTGACTTATATCACTGCATTGCTGAAGAGAGTCCAGTCTGTCATATTTGGTCATCACAGATATGGTATGTCTGTGATTGTATACAAATTTCTTCTGATTCTACTCTTCTCGCTCAGCATCAGTTTGTATAAGTCTCTCCAGGTAATTATGAACTCTGTCACCTCCTCGTTTCTTATAGCACAATAATATTCCAATTCATTCCTGTACCACAACTTGTTTAGCCATTCCCCAATTGATGGGCACCCCATTAGTTTCCAATTATTTGCAACCACAAAAAGGGCTGCTATAAATATTTTTGTACATATGGGTCTTCCTCCCACTTCTATGATCTCTTTGGGATATAACCCTAGAAGTGGTATTGTTGGGTCAAAGGGTATGAAATTATTTATAATCCTTTGGGCATAATTCCAGATCGCTCTCCAGAATGGTTGGATAAGTTCACAACTCCGCGAGCAACGCATTAGTATTCCAAATTGTCCACATCCTCTCCAGCATTTGTCACTTTCTTGTTATTTCATCTTAGCCAATCTGACTGGAGAGATGTGGTATCTCAGAGTCATTTTGATTTGCATTTCTCTAATCAATAGTATTTAGAACATTGCTTCATATGTTTATAGATATCTTTAATTTCTTTCTCTGAAAACTGCCTGTTCATATCCTTTGACCATTTATCAATTGGGGAATGACTTGTATTCATATAGATTTGGCTCAATTCTCTATAAATTTTAGAAATGAGTCCTTTATCAGAGACACAAGTTGTAAAAATTCTTTCCCAAAAACTATCCCAAAAACCATTCCCAAAAATTTCTCTCCCTCTTGATCTTGGTTACATTGGCTTTGTTTGTACAGAAGCTTTACAATTTGATGTAATCAAAATTATCCATTTTGCATTTTATAATGCTCTCTAATACTTGTTTGGTCCAAAAGTCTTCCCCTCTCCACAAATCTGTCAGGTAAACTATTCCTTGCTTTTCCAAATTGCTTACAGTATCATCCTTTACACCTAGATCATGCACCCATTTAGACTTGATTTTGGTATATGGTGTTAGATAAGGGTCTATGCCCAGTTTCAGCCATACTGTATTCCAGTTTTCCAAGCAGTTTTTGTAAAATAATGCATTCTTTTTTAAAAACAATGCTTTATTTTGTTTTACATCATTCATTTCAGCCAGATTTTGAGTTCCAATTATTTTCCCCCCTGTTTTTCCCCTACCTGCCCTCCCAGAATAGCAGTCCCACAAGATATCACTTCCTCCAATCTGCTCTCTCCCATATCTTCTCCCACACCCCCTTTGACTTTTCCATTAGAGGAAGGTGAATCTTTGTGTCCCAATGACTGCACATCTTATCTCCCAATTACAAGCAAAAGAGTATTAATAATAGTATTTATATATATTTGAAACATTTAATCTTAAGACCTCGATTTTCACATCCATTTCCTTCCTCTCTTGTCACCCATTCCCTCTGGGAAGATAAGTAATTCAGTATATGTTGTACATGTCTAGCTATGCAAAACATTTTCATAGTAGATACATTGTACAAGGCTGCTTATAAATCCCTCCCACTCATCCCACCCCCCACCTGGTCCATTCCCTACTTGATCCTGTCCCTCGTCTATAGTGGGTACTTCCAACCTCCCCTCGCCCCAAGGATGCCCTCCCATCCATCATCCCTCCTCTCCTCCCCCTTCCCCATATTCTGCTGCAGGTTGAGATTTCCCATTTAGTATGTATGTCATTCTCTCCCTGAACCAAATTCAATGAGAATGTGGTTTTGCCTTTTTGCCTTCCTATTCTTCCCCTCCCTTGAAACCACTTCCCCTTGCTTCTTCTACATGAGATAGTTTACCCTACCCTGTCTCTCCCCATCTCCTCTTGCCACTTTCTTCTCTCACCTCATAATTTCACCCCTTAAGTATCCTCCCTTCCCAACAAATTCAACCAATGCCCTCTATCCATGTGTAACTGTAACCATATACACCATATACACACACATTCACATATGTATTCATATGACCATACACCGTTCTTCCATTATTTTCATAGTGAGAAAGATTTCATCAGTCACAGTTATTATTTTCCCATATAGGAATGTAAATAGTTCAACTTTGATAAGTTCCTTTTTTTTTTTTTTTTTTTTTTTTTTTTTTTTGCTTTTTGGCTTTTTGGCTTTTTGGTTTTTTGTTTTTTTTTGGAGGGCAATTGGGGTTAAGTAACTTGCCCAAGGTTACATGGCTAGTGATAAGTTCCTTTTGATTTCTTTTCCCTGATTACCTTCTCAGGCATCTCTTCCTTCTTGTGTCTGGATGTCAAATTTTCTATTCAACTCTGGTATTTTTCCTCAAGAATGCTAGAAAGTCCTCTATTCCACTGAATGACCATATTTTTCCCCTGAAACAAAATACTCAGTTTTGCTGGGTAGGTGACCCTTGGGTTCATTCCCAGTTCTTTTGCCCTCTGGAATATCGTATTCCATGCCCTTCGATCCCTCAGTGTAGAAGCTGCCAGGTCCTGTGCTATTCTGATTGTATTTCCACAATATTGAAATTGTTTCTTCCTGGATGCTTGTAGTATTTTCTCCTTGATCTGGGGATTCTGGAACCTGGCTATAATATTCCTGTGAGTTTTCTTTTTGGGATCTTTTTCAGGAGGTGATCTGTGGATTCTTTTAACCTCTATTTTGCCCTCTGGATCTAAAACATCAGGGAAATTTTCTTTGAGAATTTCTTGAAGGGTGATTTCTCGGTTCTTTCTTTGATTATGGCTTTCGGGTAGTCCAATAATTTTCAAATTGTCTCTCCTGGATCTATTTTCCAGGTCAGTGGTTTTTCCCATGAGATATTTCACATTGCCTTCTAATCTTTCATTTTTTTTGGATCTGCTTAACAGCATCTTGATTTCTCATAAAGTCATTAGCTTCCTTTTGCTCCAGTCTAACTCTGAAGGAATGAATCTCCTCAGTGAACTTTTGAGATTCTTTTTCCATCTGGCAAATTCGACTTTTTAAGGCATTCTTCTCCTCATTGCCCTTTTGGGCCTCCTTTGCCATTTGAATTTGTCTGTTTTTTAAGGTGTTGTTTTCCTCAGTCAGGCTGTTGACCCTCATTTCATACTTTTCCTGCATGCTTCTCATTTCTCTTCCCAATTTTTCCTCCACTTCTCTTATTTAATTTTTAAAGTCCTTCTTAAGGTCCTCTATGGCCTGCAACCTGCTCATGTTTTACCCTGGGGTTTTTGAAGCAGGACTTCTGACGTCACACTCCTCCTCTCATTCTATGCTTTGATCCTCTTTGCCCCCAAAGTAGGAGTCTAATGTTGCATTTTTCTGTTTAATTTGCTTCCTTTGCCTTGGCATGTTGCCACTTAATTACTTGACTTTTGGGCTTGTTCCCACAGTATGGCCTGGAGCCAGACAGGACCTTTTGTCCCGAACTTGTGGGGGGCCCAACTTCCATTTCTGGTAAGCTGGAAACCCAGCCTCGACCTCCACACCACATCACAATCCAGATCCAGTGAGGTTAAAGCAAGAGTGATTACCCCCCAATACTGACTGCTGGATCTCCCTCCAGTTTGCAGGCCAGGAGCTGGAGCTGCCTCTGAAAACTACAAAATGGCTTGTCTCTTCAGTGGCTTCTGGCCCCCAGGGGAGGAAGCCGAAGCATTCCCCAAATACTGTTCCCAAAGTCCATAGCGCACTAACCTCTCACTTTGTCCTAGGCATGTCTATGTTGATAATTCTGGAATCTCCACAGCTGCTGATGTTCTGGGGTCCCTCCAGCCAGCTGCTGGCCCTGCCTCTCTGGGGCGAAAACCAGGACTCAGGCAGACCTGTGCTTGGCTCCCCACGCACTGTGTGCTACACTGCCAGCACTGCGCTGGTCCTTCCTGTAGGGCTGCTGGGCTGTCCTCAGTGGGAGGTTAGCTTCTCTGTGTCATTCTGTGGGTGCTGGGGCTCCAGAAGTTTTTCAGAGTCCCCTTTTACATAATTTGGAGGTAGTCTGGGGGGAGAGTGGCTTGGACGCACTGTTTCTACTCCCCCATTTTGGCTCTGCCCCCAAATAATGCATTCTTATCCCCAAAACTGGGGTCTTTGCGTTTATCGAACAATATATTACTATATTCATTAACTGCTGGGTCTCCTGCACCTAATCTATTCCATTGATCCACTACTCTACACCTCTGCCAGTACCAAGCAGTTTTGATGACTGCTGCTGTATAATACAGATTAAGATCTGGCATAGGTAGTCCACCTTCCCTAGCATTTCTTTTCATTAATTCCCTTGATATTCTAGACCGTTTGTTTTTCCAAATAAATTTTGTTATCATTTTGTCTAACTCTACAAAGTAGTTTTTTGGTAAATTGATTGGTATGGCACTAAATATATAGTTTAGTCTGGGTAAAATTGTCATTTTTATTATATTAGCCCAACCTAGCTATGAGCAAATCATATTTTTCCAACTATTTAGATCTGATTTTATTCGTGTGAGAAGAGTTTTGTGGTTGTGATCATATAGATTCTGGATTTGTTTTGGCAAGTAGATTCCCAAATATTTTATAATTTCTACAGTGACTTTAAATGGGATTTCTCTTTTTATCTCTTGCTGTTGAGTTTCATGAGAAATGTACAGGAATGCTGAGGATTTATGTGGGTTTATTTTATATCCTGCAACTTAGCCATATTTATTTATTGTCTCAAGTAGTTTTTTACTTGATTCTCTAGGATTCTCTAAGTATATCATCTTGTCATCTGCAAAAAGTGATAGCTTGGTCACTTCTTTGCCTAATTTGATTCCTTTGATTTCTTTTTCTTCTCTAATTGCTACTGCTAGTGTTTCTAGTACCAGATTGAATAAGAGGGGTGATAGTGGACACCCTTGTTTCACTCCTGATCTTACTGGAAAGGCTTCTAGTTTATCCCCATTGCATATAATACTTGCTGATGGTTTTAAATAGATGCTATCAACTATTTTAAGGAAGGCTCCATTTATTCCTATACTTTCTAGTGTTTTTAATAGGAATGGGTGTTGTACTTTGTCAAAAGCCTTTTCTGCATCTATTGAGATGATCATGTGGTTTCTGTTAGTTTTATTGTTGATATGCTCAATTATACTGATGGTTTTCCTAATATTAAACCATCCTTGCATTCCTGGAATGAATCCTACCTGATCAGAGTGTATTATTTTTGTGATAAGTTGTTGGAGTCTTTTGGCTAATATTTAGAATTTTCGCATCTAAATTCATGATGGAAATTGGTCCATCATTTTCTTTCTCTGTTTTATCTCTTCCTGATTTAGGAATCAGTACCATATTTCTGTCATAGAAAGAGTTTCCTAGGACTCCTTCTTCACTAATTTTCCCAAATAGTTTGTAGAGTATTGGAATCAATTGTTCTTTAAATGTTTGATAGAATTCACTAGTGAACCCATCTGGCCCTGGAGATTTTTTCCTAGGGAGTTCATTGATGGCTTGTTTGACTTCTTTTTCTGAGATGGGGTTATTTAGGTAATTCACTTCCTCTTCAGTTAATATGGGAAACTTGTGATTTTGTAAATATTCATCTATTTCACTAGGATTGTCATATTTATGTGCATACAATTGGGAAAAATAATTCCTCATTATTTTTTTATATCCTCTTCATTGGAGGTAGATTCACCCTTTTTATTTTTGATACCCATAATTTGTGTTTCTTCCTCCTTTTTTTTATCATATTGACTAAGGGTCTATCAATTTTGTTGATTTTTTCATAAAACCACCTCTTAGTTTTATTTATTAATTCAATAGTTTTCTTAATTTCAATTTTATTAATCTCACCTTTGGTTTTCAATATTGCTAATTTAGTACTAAATTGTGGATTTTCAATTTGTTCTTTTTCTAGCTTTTTCAATTGCATGCCCAATTCATTGACCTCCCTTCTCTCTGCTTTAATTAAGTATGCACTCAGGGATATAAAACTTCCCCTGAGAACTTGCTTTAGTGCATCCCACAAATTTTGGTATGTTGTCTCATTATTATCATTCTCTTGAATGAAATTATTAATTTTTTCTATAATTTCTTGTTTGACCCACCAATTATTTAGGATTAAATTGTTTAATTTCCAATTAGTTTTTAGTCTATCTTTCCATGGCCCTTTATTGCATATAATTTTTTATTGCATCATGATCTGAGAATGATGCATTTAATATTTCTGCCTTTCTGCACTGGATTGTGATGTTTTTATGCCCTAGTACATGGTCTGTTTTTGAATATGTACTATGCACTGCTGAGAAGTAAGTAAATTCCTTTTTATCCCCATTCAGTTTTCTCCAGAGATCCATCATATTCAGTCTTTCTAAGATTCTATTCACCTCCTTAACTTCTTTCTTGTTTATTTTGAGGTTAGATTCACCCTTTGAGACTTAGTGACCAAGGAGCTCAGCGAGGTTACTGCTTCCTCTCTGCCATCTTGGCTCCTCCCTCTCAGCACTTAAGCATTGTTGAAGGATGTAATAAAAGCCATCATGTAACAAGCATTTATTAAGCACTTACTGTGTCAGTCACTATGCCAGATGCAGAGGATTCAAAGACAAAAATGAAACTGTTCCTTTCCTTAGTGAGCTTAAAGTCCTCTGGTACCTCTTGAAACTGTCCCTGGATTCTCATGCCCATAGAACACACACTCTTGAATATTATATTAAGGAAAGGCTTAATTATAGACCAGTGACAAACTGTTGATACAATAAGTTTCTCCATCAGAGGGTCTGCCACCATCATTATGATTATGATTACTGGCAGGGGAGAGAGGAAGGAGGGTATGTCAGTAAACACGGGATTAGGAAGTTTTATGATTGTGATCTACATCAGTGAGTAATGGATGAACTTCTAGTTCTTTTGGAGTCCAGTGGCTGCCCTTGCTGACACAAAGTCCTGAAGGGCTCAAGTTTGAGTGTGTCCATACAATGATCTTGATGCTATGAGCACTTTATCTGCCTCAAAGTATATAATGGAATTCTTTTTTAAAAATCTCAAAATTAAAGTAACATAAAAAAAAAAAAACACAGGAAGGCCTCCAACATGCTATGTTCACATTGTATGGAGGATTTATGGAAATACAGGGGCATGAATCTAATGAAATGAGGCTATGATGTCTAACTACTAGAAGAAGTAACTCCATGGACAAGACACCAAAATCAGTGAAGTGTTGGAATTATGAGGATTTCATTTCATATAAACTCTGCAAATTAAAGCCAAATGTTATTCAATCATATTCTTAGAAGAGTAAAGTCATGGAATCAAACCAATACACTAAAATAGTCATGTATCCTTGGTAAAGAGGAACTTAACAGTTTTTAACATAAAGGGTCATCCTTACAGTCTATCACTCCATGCATCTTTATATATCTCAGAGAGCCTTGAATAGTATTTTATGCATTGTGTAAAGGTTGAAACCAAACTACAGTCATTTTAACTCTGATATGTTAAAAGGGTGAGAACATGTTTCAATGAAACAATTAAACGACCTTTTGGTAAGTCTGAAAAGCCTTTAAAAGTCAGATGAAGTGAAAAGACATTAAGATCTAGCTATTCCAGTTGGTTGGGGGATTTTTTTATAATCTGTAAGTCGTGAATATAAGTATCAAGTTCACTAGAATTAGAATAAATTCCAGAAAATGAAGAATGTAGTTTTGAGGAACAAAAGTAATATTGAACTGTAGCAGAGAAAGGAGATATCAAGGTGGGTAATTGACCCTCTAGGAATCTCAGAACAGAAAATCCAAGCTGGGGAAGTCCCAAGAAAAGGTTAGTTCTTCCTCAACCTTTCCTTCAGATGCCTGTCTATCCATAGACACTATAATACTATCTGCTGTTTCATCATCTAAATGTTTCCAGGAAACTGAATTTTGTCTTAACCACGAAGAGGCCAGGAGCTGACTAGACATAGACATACATGTAAAATTAGGAGAGTTTAACTTCAGCTTAAATGTTAGACATTTTCCTAATTGGAGGATCAGAGTGATTTTGACTAAATTCATGACTGTCTAGAATAAACTCCCTAAAGACTTAAGAGGAGGGAACCACATGTACCAAAGGAGCCATTATATTTACTCCTAGACTTTAAATGAGCAAAATATTATAAGAAGTTTCTACAATGAGATTACTGATTTATGGTTTGGAGGAACCTTTGAGAGCCATCTACTCTAATCTTTTCATTTTGTTGATGAGGAATCTAAAGTCCAGAATGGTAAAAAAACAAAAACAAAAACCAAGTAATAAATATTTAACAATAAGTATAAAAATATGTAGTAAACACAAAAGCTGATTTTAAATGAATAATCAATCAATAAACTTTTTTTTTGGCAATTTGAATCCAAGTCTTCTGATTTCAAATCCTCTTTCTACTAGTTTATTTTGGAAGAGGTTAAAACCTTGCTGTAGTTCCCTCAGTGGGGTAGAATGGAAAACAAACAAACAAACAAACAAAAAACATCCTCCTCAGGATTTAATGACCTAAGTTCAAGTTACAGTTACAAAATTTACTGTGGGACTTTGATCAGGTCACTTTTACTCTCTGGTCCTCAATTTCTTTGTTCTAACAACTTCACAGGACTGTAGCATGGAGAAGGTTTTTATAAGCCTTAAAGCTCTATAAAAACGTAAGCTGTTGTTTTTATTCTGCTGTTGCCAGTTGTGCATCATTTGAAATGTAAGGAGGTCGAAGTAAATGACTATTAAGATTTTGTTCACCTAATACTGAATCATGATAATACTAAATTTTGGAACAGGAATTTCTGAGAAGTTTTAGATTTTTTTTCTTTTCCATGTCCACTTTAAACACTCATCTGCCTACAGCATAAAGACATCTCTGCAAAATCTGCCATTTCTGATGAATTACTTCTATGGCACTACATTATCAATGTGAACCCCTGGACCACTATGTGATCTGTGGCAATGTTGAGGATGGCAAAGCAGTATGTAGGGGTTCATTAAATATTGGGCTTTGTTTCAGAAGATATAGCTCTGACATTTATAAGTTGCAAGGACAAGGGAAAGTAATTTACATTCTTTGAACCTCAGTTTCCTCTTCTTTAAAAATGTAGAGTGTCAATTAACAAATGAACAAACAAATAAAAATAGCTAGGTGAATGGATACATAGCCATGTAGGCACATAGGATCATTGATGCAGAACTAAAAAGGACCTCAGAAGTCATCTAGTTCAGTTTTCTTAATTTATAGATGAGAAAAATGGTCCAGGGTAATTAAAGGAATTAGCCAATTAAAGGACTGTGTATGTGTGTGTGTGTGTGTGTGTGTGTGTGTGTGTGTGTGTGTGTGTGTGTGTGTGTGTAGTTTCCATCTTAATGTGGGGTCAGCATTTCTTAAAACCACAAAACATCCTGGAACAGGTTAATATTGGTCCAATTAAACTGTACCTCTCTTTGAACCTCTATGTTGGATCGTTATTCTAGAGACAAGGATTCAGTGGGAAATATGATCAGGGAGAGGAAGTGGAAAAACATGGGGGTGCTAAGTGGCAGATCCGAGATAAATATAAAATATCAAGTAAGCTATTTTGATTCATATAAGTGAGAATCTGATCCTAAATTACCAGTCTATGGAGACAGCTTATATAGTGCATAGAGGAGTTTGGCTATGAAAATAATGACTTGAACAAAGCTCTGCGGGCCTTGGATATCATTAAACATATGCAGTAAACCTTGGGAGCATTATTCACCTCTCCACACCCCAGGCTCCACCCCAACTCTTGCCAAAGTTATTGTAACAACTTTATAAGACTGTAACAAAAACCGTGTCACATCTCTGATCTTTCTACGGGACAATGAGGATGAGGCCACCATCACACAGTTAACAGGGATCAGAGAGTTTTTGGCAGCTTGGATAATCAAGGAGGAGAAGTATTTCTAAGGTAAGCTAGAACTTTTAATACAATGTGACCACAAGGAGACACTGGTTCAAATGAATCTTGTCCATTTACTGCTAAACCTGAGGAAGGAGTTGAATAAAACAATAAAACAATTATTAAGCACCTACTATGTGCATAGCATGGAGAAATACAAAATTTGGGTCAAATAAAATGTCTGGCCTTATGGAAAGCACAGTTTACAAAGTTTATAAGGCTAATAACTATAATGAACAATACTGTATGATAAGGGGACATCTGTGGAACAGGGAATAAAAAAATGACCTTAAAGCCAGCAAGATTTGGGGTCAAGTCCTTTCTCTGACACACGTTTGGTGACTCTGGGCAAATTACTTAACCTCAGTTTTCAAGAAACACTCGAGGACTTTATGTTACAGTAAATGGTAAGTTGATGTGGTAGGAAGCTAGGTGGAACATCTCTGCAGTGCTATCAATAGAGCTCGGTATTTGAAGTCAAGAAGACCCAAATTTGAATCCACCTCACTTCCTAGTTATGTGAACCAGGGCAAGTCCTTCAAAGTGTCTCAGCCTCAGTTTCCTCATCTTCAAAAGGGAGATAATAATAGCACTCTTCTTATAAACCTGTTGTGAGGATAAAATGAATTAATATATTTTAAATGCTTTGAAAGCCTTAAAGAGCTATATAAATGCTAGTTATTATTAGTAGTAATTGATATTTGGCTAAACGTGCAGTCAGAAAAGTGAGTTCTAATCCTGCCTCAGACACTTCCTAGGTTTTTGACCTTTGATAAGTCACTTAACTTCTCATACTTGGAAGTACTCTCTTCTCTTGAGGCCTCACCATCTTTTTTTGGTTGATTCCTCTCAGAAACTCCAATTTAAGAAGGCCAGAGACAAAGATGGATTCATCACTTGAACTGGGGGGTCATGAAGCCTGGTGTGAGGTACAAGTTGGTTCCTACTAGCTAGGTAACATAGACACATTGCTCTTACAGGTTGAGTTTATATCTCTACTGATAAGACTATCAGTAGTGTCAGAAGTTCTTACTTTGTGCAGAGCACTCTGCTGGGTGCTAGGTATAAAGAGAAAATTGAGATGAAAGACAATCTCTGCCTTCATGGGACTTATAGTTTAAAAGATGGATAAGACACAAAAATGTAATTGAAATGTAAATCCAAACATGATGAGGTTATAAGAGAAGTATAAACAAGGGGTTTAAAGGTAATTTTAAAAAATAATAAATTTCTTTTTTTTTTTTAAACAAATACTTTATTAACTTCTGTTTTACATCATTCATTTCCGCCAGATTTTGAGTTACAATCATTTTCCCCCCATTATTCCCCTACCCAACCTCCCAGAATAGCAGTCCCACAAGATATCGCTTCCTCCAATCTGCTCTCTCCCATACCTTCTCCCATACCCCCATCGACTTTTCCATTAGAGGAAGGTGAATCTTTGTGTCCCAATGCCTGCACATCTTATCTCCCAATTATAGGCAAAAGAGTATTAATAATAGTATTTATATATATATTTGAAACATTTAATGTTACGACCTCTAATTTCAGATCCATTTCCTTCCTCCCTTGTCACCCATTCCCTCTTGGGAGATAAGTAATTCAGTATATGTTGTACATGTCTAGCTATGCAAAACATTATCATAGTAGATATATTGTACAAGGCTGCTTATAATTCCCTCCCACTCATCCCACCCCCCACCTGGTCCATTCCCTACATGATCCTGTCCCTCTTCTATAGTGGGTACTTCCAACCTCCCCTCACCCCAAGGATGCCCTCCCATCCATCATCCCTCCTCTCATCCCCCTTCCCCCTATCCTGCTGCAGGTTGAGATATCCCATTTAGTATGTATGTCATTTTCTCCCGGAACCAAATTCAATGTGAATGTGGTTTTTCCTTTTTAGCCTTCCTTATTCTCCCCCTCCTTTGCACCCACTTCCCCTACATGAGATAGTTTACCCTACCATGTCTCTCCCCATCTCCTCTTGCCACTTTCCTCTCTCACCTCAATTTCATCCCTTGAGTACTCTCCCTTCCCAACAAAATCAACCTATGCCCTCTATCCATATATAACTGAACCATACACACAACACATTCACATATGTATATATGACCATACACCCCTTCTTCCATTTTTCATAGTGGAAGATATCATCAGTCACAGATATTGCTTTTCCATATAGGAATGTAAATAGTTCAACTTTGATAAGTTCCTTTTGATTTCTTTTCCCTGATTACCTTCTCAGGCATCTCTTCCTTCTTGTGTCTGGATGTCAAATTTTCTATTCAATTCTGGTTTTTTCCTCAAGAATGCTTGAAAGTCCTCTATTCCACTGAATGACCATATTTTCCCCTGAAACAAAATACTCAGTTTTGCTGGGTAGGTGACCCTTGGGTTCATTCCAGTTCTTTTGCCCTCTGGAATATCATATTCCATGCCCTTCTATCCCTCAGTGTAGAAGCTGCCAGGTCCTGGGCTATTCTGATTGTGTTTCCACAATATTGAAATTGTTTCTTCCTGGCTGCTTGTAGTATTTTCTCCTTGATCTGGGGATTCTGGAACCTGGCTATAATATTCCTGGGAGTTTTCTTTTTGGGATCTTTTTCAGGAGGTGATTCGTGGATTCTTTCAACCTCTATTTTGCCCTCTGGATCTAAAACATCAGGGCAATTTTCCTTGAGAATTTCATGAAGGGTGATTTCTAGGTACTTTCTTTGATCATGGCTTTCAGGTAGTCCAATAATTTTTAAATTGTCTCTCCTGGATCTATTTTCCAGGTCAGTGGTTTTTCCCATGAGATATTTCACATTGCCTCTAATCTTTCATTTGTTTGGACCTGCTTAACAGCATCTTGATTTCTCATAAAGTCACTAGCTTCCATTTGCTCCAGTCTAACTCTGAAGGAATGAATCTCCTCAGTGAACTTCTGAGATTCTTTTTCCATCTGGAAAATTCGACTTTTTAAGGCATTCTTCTCCCTCAATGCCCTTTGGGCCTCCCTTTGCCATTTGCTAGCCTATTTTTTAAGGTGTTGTTTTCCTCAGTCAGGCTGTTGACCCTCATTTCATACTTTTCCTGCATCCTTCTCATTTCTCTTCCAATTTTTCCTCCACCTCTCTTATTTGATTTTTAAAGTCCTCCTTAAGGTCCTCTATGGCCAGCAACCCACCCATGTTTTCCCCAGTTTTGGAGCAGGACTTCTGACCTCACAGTCCTTTTCCCTCTCTATGCCCCCAAAATAGGAGTCTAGGGTTGCATTTTTCTGTTTCCTTTGCCTTGGCATGCTGCCACTTAATTGCCTGACTTTTGGGCTTGTTGCCACACTATGGCTTTAAGGCCAGATAGAGGAATTTTCGTCCCGAACGTGTGGGGGGCAACTTCCGTTTCTGGCAAGCTATAAACCCACCCACAACTTCCACCCTAGATCACAATCCAGATCCAGGGAGGTTAAAGCAAGAGCGATTACCCCCCAAGACTGATCGCTGGATCTCCCCACAATTTGTAGGCTGGGAGCCCGAAATGCCTATGAAAACTACAAAATGGCGTGTCTCCTCAGCAGCTTCTAGCCCCCAGCAGAGAGCCTACGCATTCCCCAAATACACGTCCCAAAGTCCATAGGACACTAACCTCTTACTTTGTCCTAGGCAAGTCTATGTTGATAATTCTGGAGTCTCCACAGTTCCTGGTGTTCTGGGGTTCCTCCAGCCGCGCTGGCCCTGCCGCCCTGGGGCTAAAACCTCGGCTCATGCG
>WOXC01004246.1:0-43482 GCA_011680675.1 Gymnobelideus leadbeateri | reverse complement strand
AGAGAGCCATTTCAATCTAATGGTGATATAAGAAGCCAAATTGCTAAGGGTTTTGAAGAGATTGAGAAGGAGGAAATGAAAAAATGATTGTATGTGACTTAAAAAATAATAATAATAGGGGGTGGCTAGGTGGTGCAGTGAATAGAGCACTGACCCTGGAGTCAGGAGGACCTTAGTTCAAATCCAGCCTTAGACACTTAACACAAAAACTAGTTGTGTTGCCTTGGGCAAGTGACTTAAGCCCAATTGCAATAATAATACCAAAAATCAATAATAATAATAATATAATTTCCCCCAATTATGTTAAAAGATTTTAAAAACAATTTTATTTAAGTTTTGAGTTCCAAATTGTATCATTCCCACTCTCCCTTTCCCCCTCCCTGAGATTGTAAGCAATTTGATATAGGTTATCCATGTGTAATCATGTAAAATATTTCTATATTAGTCATATTGTACAGGAAGACTCAAATAAAAAAAGAGAAAGAGAAAAAGAAAGAAAAAAAGGAAGGAAGGAAAGAAGGAAGGAAAAAAGAAAGAAAAAGAAAGAGAAGGAAAGAAAGAAAAAGAAAGGAAGGAAGGAAGGAAGGAAGGAATAAAAATGAAAGAAAGAAAGATAAAGAAATCATTTTTCAGTCTGTATTCAGACAGTATCATTTTTTTCTCTGTAGGTAGATAGCATGCTTCATAATGAGTCCTTTGGGATTGTCTTGAATCACTGTATTGCTGAGAATAGCTAAGTCATTCACAGTTATTCATTGTACAATATTGCTGTAACTGTGTACAATGTTAAACTTTTCATTGTACTTCGTTCAGTTACGTATTGCTGGTAGTTTGAGAAATAGTAAGCACTTAATAAGTACTTTATCTATCTATCTGTCTTAAATCTATTCTTTTCTACTATACTATTCTTTTTTTCATATGAAGTAACTATCAAAATAGAGAAATAACAAACAAAATATAATTATAATAATGAATAATAATAAACAAAATTAAAAGAAATCTCTCATAAACAATTACATTATTTATAAATATTTTCTTACATTCTTTTCAGTTTATTGATGCCCATATGTTGGCTTTTGATGGCTATCTTATCCAGTTCTAGTCTCAGCTCTTGGACAGACTTAAAGTTCATTCATTTTTGTGCCTGGCAAAGTAGACAGGCTGGTTTCAAAAGACTTGTACTTGCTTATGGAGACTTGTTTTTTCAATCTTAGAAAGACAAAGTCTAAAGGACTAGTGGGGTCCACATAAACTAACATTTAAATACTCTCTAGGCATGCCACCTTACATGCCAGTGTAAGTGAAGTCAGTTCATTACCAATTATTTTTTAAGGGCTTACCATATGCCAGTTTCTACTATACTATACTTTACTACTACTATAATCCAGGGTGTCATCAATTCACACCTGGATTATGGCAAAAAACTAAATGTATTGCTTTCACAGATTCTAGGTTTTTCTCTTTCCAATCTAATCTACACATCTAAAATTCCCTTCACTTATAAGCTACATGGCCTTGAATAAGTACCCAAGCTTTGATTTTTCACTCTTAGAAAACTGGGATGATAATATTTGCACTAATAATCTGAAAGAGTGATGATGAAGATGAGAGGAGATAATGTATATAAATACTTTTTAACCACAGGATGCGTTATTAATTGGGTTATCAGTATTATTATTTGAAAACCACACCTTTGTTTTCTTGTCTGATTATGATGCATTATTGTTTTATGACAACTGCCATTTTAGCTTCATTTTCACTTTTTTTGCTACTCTAGTGGATGTTTGTTGTATTCATCATTGTTTGAGGATGTGACCCTCCATGGTAGCATACAAACATGGTCTGTCTCCTGGCATGTCACATCTTTGCTTTGGTTCCTGAGGTTTTGCTCAGTTTAGCCTGTAGGAGTTAATAGTCTAAAGAAATCTTATTTATGCCTTGAGGATAGTTTTCTTCCCCTGGCAGGCTCTAGGTCTTTCTTTCAAAAGTAAAACTTTATATTGTTTATTTTAAAATTGCTGCTCAGGGGCCCAGTATCCTATCTTTGTAGGGAAAAGTTCAGCTTGGAATAAGACAGCTTTGGGGTTTAAAAGAAAGACACCTAAGAGGAAC
Source organism: Gymnobelideus leadbeateri (assembly GCA_011680675.1). NCBI lineage: Eukaryota > Metazoa > Chordata > Mammalia > Diprotodontia > Petauridae > Gymnobelideus > Gymnobelideus leadbeateri. The sequence continues at coordinate 41,370 of WOXC01004246.1, read as the reverse complement.
TAGCTTGGGATTTCTGAGATCATTTACAGAATATATAATTGTCTTTTGAAAGCCATCTCCAGTTAACCTTGATAGCACTGGATGGCACATATTCACCATCAGTGCCAGTCTTGGCTATATTCATGTTTTGACTTGTGATTTTTTTTAATGACTGGGAAAGACTGGGCATATTTTACAAGCACTGATTAGGATTCCCATTTGCAAAGGATGTTCCTTTGCTCTACCTTGCACTATGAATCCAGATATTGCTCAGCATAAGACAAAGAACTTGTTTTGAGTTAGCATCTAAGCCTTTCACACAAAATAAATAAAAGAGGTTTATCTGAGTTCATTTGTGTTGACACATTGTACTGTCTCACTCAGAATGAGCCTTTAAAATTACTTTGGAAGTTTCCCCCACTTGCTTGTTACATGTTAGGGTGTGTATGAGAGCAGGGGGAAAAAGAGAAGCCAAAGATTAAGTTTATCTTAAAACTTGTAGTTTTTAGTCAATAATTTCATTTTAACATGCCCCATCATGCAAGAGTAATTGTTTTAACCCTTGTTCTGCTGTTTATTTAGTAAGCAAAAGACAATTAGTTTTCAGCCAAGAAAACGTGGTCTATCTACCTAGGCAAAAGGATATCGAGCTGAGGGGTACCTATGTTAAGACTCCTACTACTTGGGATGGAGTGTGATATTAGTTTTAATTTTCTAGACTTGCTATCTACATCAATGGAGTTGCAAAATATGACATTACAGCTACCCCCAGTCAATGTCACCAAAATTTCTTGATTCTACATCTTCAGCTTCTCTCTACACATGCCCCAGTTGCCATGCTTCGAGTCCTCATCACTTCTGTGTTGGACCTCCTCATTGGTCTCTCCCCTCTTCAGTATCTCCTCCAAGCACCAGATTGATGACTATTCATAAAGTACAGATCTGACCACATCACTCCCATCAACAAGAAGCTTCAGTTACTCCTCACTGCTTTTAAGATAAAACACAAACAGCCTTGTTTGGTGACTAAAGTCCTTCGTGGCAGCCTATACTTTCAGGTTGTCTACACACAGTTCCTCATCAGAAATGCTATGCTCTAACCAGACTGAGTAGCTTGTTCTCCATGCACCCTACTCTATCTTGTACTTCTGCACCTCTGTATGCCATGCCATAAATGTTCTCCTCCACATATGCCTTTCTTTGGGCATCAGATGTCTCTCTAGGTAGTGTCTAGGGTCCTTGCCATCTCTAAATCTATGATCTTATTGTATCCCCCTGGTTGAATGTAGAGCATAAAACCATCTCACTTTTCTGTTTGCTTTCCATAGCCTGGTACCCTGCCTGGCACATAGCATCCACATAGTAGGATCATGGAGTAGAACTACAAGTGACCTCAGAGGCCAACTCTGTCACCCAACAAATGAGACTGTTTGTGCTTTGTTCTCGAAGAGAACCATGACATCAGGGAGGTGATGCCATTGCATGCAAGTGAATTGGATTTAAGTGGCTATGCAAAGTCACTAGTCTTACTTTTTCCTCTGGATGTAGCTAGATCCAGTGGCAAGATATAGATCAGGACCACTGGAGATGGCCCTGGATTCGTCGAAAGATTAAGGAACAAAGGGGTTAAGTGATTGTGATTCATGTGTAAAATGGCAGAAGTTGGATTTGAATTCAGGCCCTCGGACTTCAGCTCTAGGATTCCTTCCACTGGACATAGTCTGTTGATTCACTGGTTGACTGATTGATTGACCACCTCCTTACCTTAGCTTTCTCAAGACTGGAATGTGCTCTCTGTCTCTCATTCTTTACACACATACACACAGACACACAGACACACAGACACACACACACACACACACACACTCATCTCAGCCTCTTATGATCACGAGCTCCCTTTCAGCCTGTCTTCTACTCCCACCTGAGACCTTTCTAGATTTCCTCCATCCAAACTGTCTTTATATTTGCTTTGCATATACTTTGTATGTATTTATCTGTTTTTCTCTTATTACATTCTACCCTACCACTGCCCTTCACCACCCAGTAGAAGATAACAAATATACAGACAACTACACACAAGCAAGATGCACATATATGTGTATATACACATATATAAAATTGTAGATAGTCAACATAGGGAAAGCATCAACATATAATAGGTTATTTATAAGTGTTTGTTGAACTGAATTGATTGGATTATCTGGATAAATGCTCAACTTTCCAGTTTACTATGCCTGTATAGAGTCAACAATAAATGTTCCTTTAGAAAAGACAAATATTACATATTGATTATCATGGCATAAACTGTTCTCCCCCACAGTTGCCAAGGTTCTGTGGGTTGAATTTAAAACTCACAAGATTGCATTAAGTTCATAAAAAATCTTTTTTTCCTTCCTCACAAACGAAAAGCTATAAATTTAGGCCAATATAAACTTGTCAGAGTTATCCCTCTCAATTTCACACCAGGGTGTGGTGCTACACAGCTGGGGAGCTGAGCTAATAAGTGTTGAAAAATGAAAAATGCTGCTTTATGGCATCACATAAACTGGCAAAAAAGAAAAAAAAAGCTTCCATCTCCACCCCATTTTTTGACAAACAAATGGCAAAATCTAGATGCCAGAAGAGTGGAGCTTCTTGGGCTTAGACACATGGGGCAAAAAGAATGTCCTGAATGGGAGTATGTTTTCCTAAAATACTATATGTATTATGAAGTGGCATACATTTGTAAAAACCTAACCACATTTGGTGCCTGTTTGATCCCCAAAGGGGCCATTTCCAGAAATGTTGGAAATGCTGCATAATGATCTATTTATCCAGTAGTGAAGCTGGCTTATCCCCTTTATAAAGGAACTGAACTTTCCTTAACAACATAAATTATGTAGTATAAGCATACAAATAGAGGTTTTTGAGGAATAGTAACAAGTATTATTAAGTGATCATGAAAGAGTGCATAATACCATATGAAGTATTCTTGACTTATTTACAAGAAGCAATATCCTCTAGACCAGGGGTTCTTGGATATTTGGATAGATGATGGCAGGGGGTGGGGGGGAGGCAACAGGGGGAGAGGAAGAGAGGAAGAGAGAAAGAGAGAGAGAGAGAGAGAACTATTTCTACATAATTGGTTTACTTTGTAATACTATGTATATTGTTTTATGTGTTTAAAAACATTCTGAGAAAGGGTCCATAAGTTTTATCAGAATGCTAAATGAGTCTGCTGCACAAAAAAGTTTGAGAATGCTGGCACCCCTTGCTCTAGACTCAGCTGTGATATTGAGATTAGTGTCATGACTGCCACAGTCAGACAGAAATAAGTAGAAGATTGTCCCCTAAGTGTTACTGAGAGGAAGGAAATGTATTTTAACTTTCCTCTGGCCTTTAGACTGTTGGAGTGAGATCTGGATACCAGCAAGTCCCTGAAGAGAACACAGAACGAGATACTGCTTTAGTCTTCTCACTGGGATTTCTATAGCACTGAGGTGATAAGGGCATGTCAGAGAATAGAGAGCAAGAGAGATGGGGTTATAATGGCAGCAATCAACCTGGAAATCTACCAAGTACAGATTTAAGATCTATTGTTGGAAGCTATTTATAGTTTTTAGATCTCTGTTTTTAATACTTAGTAAATATAATATATCATAGAATACTTTCTACAAGCAATTGATTTTAACTAGTACATAAGCAAATACTCACCATTTTAAAAACAATAGTAATAGTAAGTGAAGAAATCTACTATCATCACAGAACCATGATCCTTTAGAGTTCAAAGAGAACACAGAGAATACCTAGTTCATCTAACTGCTGCCTGAATACTTCCAGTAACATGGAGCCCATTATCTCATAAGAAAGATCATTTCATTTTTGGACAGTTCTTAAAGTTCTTCCTCATATTTACTTTGACGGATGCATGAATTCATTAGCACGAGTGTTTTCTCCATGAATGAGATCAAATTTACTCCCACCATCTCTTATCTTGTCTGATTTTTGTCTGCTTTCTTCTATAAATCCTCTAGAGACCCCATCCAATCAATTAAAATCCTTCTGATTATTTTAATGTCTAAAGAGTACCACAGTTGCAGCCCTCAGGCTCTTTCAGTTCTCCTTTCTCACTGCATGATAGTCCCACCTCCTGTGTCTTCTGTCACATTCCTAAGATCAGCTTTTGCTTGGAAATCAATTGTAGTTTGTAACTTAACTCGACCCAACAGTGTGTCTCTCCATTGCCTTGAGTTACTTGTAATTTTGATTCTTGTGTGACCTATTCTTCTTTTTCATGAACCAAAATGTGACTGACTGTAATCTTCTATTCACGGGTCTCAGTTCTGCACAATGCTTCTCAAACTCTTTTTTATTTCACTAAATAGTATTCTTTATGCTGTAAAGGCATTGTAACAAAATGGGTGTATGAGCTGACAACAAAAAAGGGCTCCTGGACAGTCTGGCCTCCAAGCTACCTCTTCTCCTCTCTCTAGCTTCCTCACTCTTTGCTTTATTTAATTCCTCAAAATCTGGAAAAGAGAGAACAACCCACTTTGCACTTCCAGAACTGATATTATAGTCTTTCTGAAGTCAAGCTAGGAAAAGCAGGCAACCAATTCCATTAGCCTTGTTACACCTCTTCCCCTCTGATTGGAGGATAGAGTCATAAACTTCTACAGGTAAGGAGAGGGGACAGGACAAATATTTCCTCATTTCCTGCCTGCCTGTTCTCATTTTGGTCTTCTTTGACTTCTCTATAATGTCCCCTAATAGGGTGCCTCCTTCTTTCTCTTTTCAGTTTTCTTCTTTATGCTGTCATACCCTAATTATATCGTAAGCTCCATGAAGGCAAGGACCATTTTTTTCCATATTTGTATCTCCAGGCCTTAGCACAATGCCTGGCACTTAGTAAGCACTTAATAAATGTTTATTGATTATTGACTATCTTTTAAAATGTGCTTCCCAGTTCCAAAACCAATACTTGAAAGGTTCGTTAGATTATCATAAAATACAGAGAAACTATTACCTCTCTTGGTTTGACCATCATATTTCTTTTTTTTTTTCTTAGAAAGAGGTTTTTATTTGGAATGAAAATATAATCAGACCCACGACTCCCACCAGGGGAGCTGAGGGCAGGAGAGCTGGGTCTGGGGGAGCCTGTGGCCCAAAGGGGACTGTTGGAAAGGGACAGACGGTCCCTTGGAGGTATGGGAAGTTCTTGCCTAGGATATAAAAAAAAATCATTCTTGGTAACAAGTATAAAAGTGGTCCAGGCCAGGTCCTGCTCCCTGGCCGGCTGAGTTAGCGGTGGAATCTGGGGCAGGGAAGGGATGGTCACCTCTGGCAGGCAGGGGCTGGGCACTACACGTCCCCATTCTCCATGCGGCCCAGTTGTTCTTCAAGACGGGCAATGCGCTCGCCCTGTTCCTTCACCAGGGTCCGAAGCAGCCGTAACTCACGGGTCACCTCTTCCAGCTTCCCGGAGTCCCCAGGCCCAGCAAGGCTGCTGCTGGTGCTGCTGCTGCTTGGGGTGCTGACTGAGGTGGCAGTGGAGGCAGGCATGGAAGTCCCGGCCCGGGTGGGCGCAGGAGCCGAGGCCGCCCGGCTCTCAGGCAAGACGTTTTTTCGGCTGACCTTGAGATCCCGCTGCTTGCTGGGCACATAGGCTTCACGCAGGGAGATGAGGAGGGGCTCGGCATCCCGCCCACTCACCCATTCTTCAGCTTCCAGGGCAGCCTTGGGCCCTGCTGTGTCTGGGTACAGGTCATCCTGAAACAGGTCTGACTTTCTGGGTACCGTCATGATGATGGGTTCACACTTCCGTTCATGGAGTTTGTAGAACCTAGCCATCTCACACTTGCTCACATCCAGCCCTCTCTTGGGCATGCGGCCCCAACCCCCCCCCCCCCCCCCAGGCTCCTTGCTGGTGAAGGTGTTCAGGAAGTGGATATAGGAGGGCTCGGCTGTGATCTCAAAGTAGCGGATGCTTGAGTCCCCCTTGCCACAGACGTAGATGACGTTGGTATCAGGGTCATAGAAGGGGAGCAGGGCCCCATTGCTTGAGTCTAGCTCCTGCAGAGCCATGGGCTCCTCCAGGTTCTCCGGGTCCCACAGCGCTAGCTGCCGCTCACTCATCCGGCTGAAGCCCGTGGTAAACACTTTGCCATTGGCCAGGAAAATGGCCCGCATGGGCCGGGCCCCCTCGTGGGCCTTCTCTCGTTCCGCCACCAGGGTGCCTCAGCGAGGGTCAATGATGCCCACGCTCTTGTCCTTGCAAGCAGAGCAGAAGAGGCTTCCCTTGCGGTTCCAGGAAATGTTGTAGATGAGGTCGGGGTGCAGATCATCCAGGCGATAGAGCTCCTCCGCCGTGCCCACATTCCAGATGAGCACCACATTGTCGCAGCCTGCACTGAGGAGAACATTCCGGGCTGTCGGATGCCAGGTCACAATGCCCACTCTCTTGGAGTGGCCTTCTAGGACAACCACGGGTTCCATCAAGGGTGCCACCAGGCCATTCTCTGTGATCTGCCAGACCATGACCGTGCAGTATTCAGATCCGTTGGCAATGACTTCATCATTGTGTGGACACCAGTCAATGTCGAGGACAGGCCCGGTGTGCCCACACACCGTGGGGTATGACTTGTCAATGCGCCCGTCTTGCTCAGAGGCAGCACCATGAAGGCCCCCTCACCGCTGGCCTCAACGATGATCGATGATCGCCAGGAATTTGGGGTTCACTGCACAGAAGGTGCTGTCCCAGGTGACGCGGGACACCCAGATACCTTCATAGCACTGGTCATTCTTGACTGGCTGCCCAAAGACATGCCAGAACTTGCTCTGTCTGACCACTTGTAAGGGTTATGGGATTTAAAGATCTTCCATGCCCCATTGGACTTGCTGACATAGCAGGAAGGGGAGGGGCAAGAGGAAGCGGAAGAAGAGTTAGAGTTCCGTTGGGGACTGTTGGTGGCCACAGCAACAGCAGTAACTGCCAAGGTAGAGGTCGAGGCCCAAACCTCTTTTTAAGCCAGCCAGAATTTCTGCTAAGGACTCTTGTTGGGGGCTGCCGGGAACTGGAACTGTGGGGGGCCGGAGCTGTTGTGAGCACACTTCCTGGACGCTGAGCAGTTGCTGAGAGTCGGGAGAGAAGGACCTTTGCCTGAAGTAGCCTGTTCTGTTTTTTTTTGTTTTTTTTTTCTAATTAAACAAATGCTTTATTAACTTCTGTTTTACATCATTCATTTCCACCAGATTTTGAGTTACAATCATTTTCCCCCCATTATTCCCCTACCCAGCCTCCCAGAATAGTAGTCCCACAAGATATCACTTCCTCCAATCTGCTCTCTCCCATACCTTCTCCCATGCCCCCATCGACTTTTCCATTAGAGGAAGGTGAATCTTTGTGTCCCAATGCCTGCACATCTTATCTCCCTATTACAAGCAAAAGAGTATTAATAATAGTATTTATATATATTTGAAACATTTAATGTTACGACCTCGAATTTCAGATCCATTTCCTTCCTCCCTTGTCACCCATTCCTTCTTGGGAGATAAGTAATTCAGTATGTGTTGTACATGTCTAGCTATGCAAGACATTATCATAGTAGATATATTGTACAAGGCTGCTTATAATTCCCTCCCACTCATCCCACCCCCCACCTGGTCCATTCCCTACATAATCCTGTCCCTCTTCTATAGTGGGTACTTCCAACCTCCCCTCACCCCAAGGATGCCCTCCCATCCATCATCCCTCCTCTCATCCCCCTTCCCCCTATCCTGCTGCAGGTTGAGATATCCCATTTAGTATGTATGTCATTTTCTCCCTGAACCAAATTCAATGTGAATGTGGTTTTGCCTTTTTAGCCTTCCTTATTCTCCCCCTCCTTTGCACCCACTTCCCCTACATGAGATAGTTTACCCTACCATGTCTCTCCCCATCTCCTCTTGCCACTTTCCTCTCTCACCTCATAATTTCATCCCTTGAGTACTCTCCCTTCCCAACAAAATCAACCTATGCCCTCTATCCATATATAACTGTAACCATATACACACACATTCACATATGTATTCATATGACCACACCCCCTTCTTCCATTATTTTCATAGTGAGAAAGATATCATCAGTCACAGTTATTGCTTTTCCATATAGGAATGTAAATAGTTCAACTTTGATAAGTTCCTTTTGATTTCTTTTCCCTGATTACCTTCTCAGGCATCTCTTGCTTCTTGTGTCTGGATGTCAAATTTTCTATTCAACTCTGGTTTTTTCCTCAAGAATGCTTGAAAGTCCTCTATTCCACTGAATGACCATATTTTCCCCTGAAACAAAATACTCAGTTTTGCTGGGTAGGTGACCCTTGGGTTCATTCCCAGTTCTTTTGCCCTCTGGAATATCATATTCCATGCCCTTTCGATCCCTCAGTGTAGAAGCTGCCAGGTCCTGGGCTATTCTGATTGTGTTTCCACAATATTGAAATTGTTTCTTCCTGGCTGCTTGTAGTATTTTCTCCTTGATCTGGGGATTCTGGAACCTGGCTATAATATTTCTGGGAGTTTTCTTTTTGGGATCTTTTTCAGGAGGTGATCTGTGGATTCTTTCAACCTCTATTTTGCCCTCTGGATCTAAAACATCAGGGCAGTTTTCCTTGAGAATTTCTTGAAGGGTGATTTCTAGGTTCTTTCTTTGATCATGGCTTTCAGGTAGTCCAATAATTTTTAAATTGTCTCTCCTGGATCTATTCCCAGGTCAGTGGTTTTTCCCATGAGATATTTCACATTGCCTTCTAATCTTTCATTTGTTTGGATCTGTTTAACAGCATCTTGATTTCTCATAAAGTCACTAGCTTCCATTTGCTCCAGTCTAACTCTGAAGGAATGAATCTCTGAGAACTTTTAGACTTTTTCCATCTGGCAAATTTGACTTTTTAAGGCATTCTTCTCCTCATTGCCCTTTTTGGCCTCCTTTGCCATTTGAGCTAGTCTATTTTTTTTTTCTTTTTTAAACAAATACTTTATTAACTTCTGTTTTACATCATTCATTTCCCATTTTGAGTTACAATCATTTTCCCCCCATTATTCCCCTACCCAACCTCCCAGAATAGCAGTCCCACAAGATATCGCTTCCTCCAATCTGCTCTCTCCCATACCTTCTCCCATACCCCCATCGACTTTTCCATTAGAGGAAGATGAATCTTTGTGTCCCAATGCCTGCACATCTTATCTCCCAATTATAGGCAAAAGAGTATTAATAATAGTATTTATATATATATTTGAAACATTTAATGTTACGACCTTGAATTTCAGATCCATTTCCTTCCTCCCTTGTCACCCATTCCTTCTTGGGATATAAGTAATTCAGTATATGTTGTACATGTCTAGCTATGCAAAACATTATCATAGTAGATATATTGTACAAGGCTGCTTATAATTCCCTCCCACTCATCCCACCCCCCACCTGGTCCATTCCCTACATGATCCTGTCCCTCTTCTATAGTGGGTACTTCCAACCTCCCCTCACCCCAAGGATGCCCTCCCATCCATCATCCCTCCTCTCATCCCCCTTCCCCCTATCCTGCTGCAGGTTGAGATATCCCATTTAGTATGTATGTCATTTTCTCCCTGAACCAAATTCAATGTGAATGTGGTTTTGCCTTTTTAGCCTTCCTTATTCTCCCCCTCCTTTGCACCCACTTCCCCTACATGAGATAGTTTACCCTACCATGTCTCTCCCCATCTCCTCTTGCCACTTTCCTCCTCTCACCTCATAATTTCATCCCTTGAGTACTCTCCCTTCCCAACAAAATCAACCTATGCCCTCTATCCATATATAACTGTAACCATATACACACACATTCACATATGTATTCATATGACCACACCCTTCTTCCATTATTTTCATAGTGAGAAAGATATCATCAGTCACAGTTATTGCTTTTCCATATAGGAATGTAAATAGTTCAACTTTGATAAGTTCCTTTTGATTTCTTTTCCCTGATTACCTTCTCAGGCACTTTGCTTCTTGTGTCTGGATGTCAAATTTTCTATTCAATTCTGGTTTTTTCCTCAAGAATGCTTGAAAGTCCTATTCCACTGAATGACCATATTTTCCCCTGAAACAAAATACTCAGTTTTGCTGGGTAGGTGACCCTTGGGTTCATTTCCAGTTCTTTTGCCCTCTGGAATATCATATTCCATGCCCTTCGATCCCTCAGTGTAGAAGCTGCCAGGTCCTGGGCTATTCTGATTGTGTTTCCACAATATTGAAATTGTTTCTTCCTGGCTGCTTGTAGTATTTTCTCCTTGATCTGGGGATTCTGGAACCTGGCTATAATATTCCTGGGAGTTTTCTTTTTGGGATCTTTTTCAGGAGGTGATTGGTGGATTCTTTCAACCTCTATTTTGCCCTCTGGATCTAAAACGTCAGGGCAGTTTTCCTTGAGAATTTCTTGAAGGGTGATTTCTAGGTTCTTTCTTTGATCATGGCTTTCAGGTAGTCCAATAATTTTTAAATTGTCTCTCCTGGATCATTCCAGGTCAGTGGTTTTTCCCATGAGATATTTCACATTGCCTTCTAATCTTTTGTTTGTTTGGATCTGCTTAACAGCATCTTGATTTCTCATAAAGTCACTAGCTTCCATTTGCTCCAGTCTAACTCTGAAGGAATGAATCTCCTCAGTGAACTTTTGAGATTCTTTTTCCATCTGGCAAATTCGACTTTTTAAGGCATTCTTCTCCTCATTGCCCTTTTGGGCCTCCTTTGCATTTGAGTTAGTCTATTTTTTAAGGTGTTGTTTTCCTCAGTCAGGCTGTTGACCCTCATTTCATACTTTTCCTGATTCTTCTCATTTCTCTTTCTAATTTTTCCTCCATTTCTTATTTGATTTTTAAAGTCCTTCTTAAGGTCCTTTATGGCCTGCAACCCGCTCATGTTTTCCCCTGGGGCTTTTGGAGCAGGACTTCTGACCTCACAGTCCTTTTCCGCTCTCTATGCCCCCAAAATAGGAGTCTAGGGTTGCATTTTTCTGTTTCCTTTGCCTTGGCATGTTGCCACTTAATTACTTGACTTTTGGGCTTGTTGCCACACTATGGCTTTAAGGCCAGATAGAGGAATTTTCGTCCCGAACGTGTGGGGGGCAACTTCCGTTTCTGGCAAGCTGTAAACCCACCCACAACTTCCACCCTAGATCACAATCCAGATCCAGGGAGGTTAAAGCAAGAGCGATTACCCCCCAAGACTGATCGCTGGATCTCCCCACGATTTGTAGGCTGGGAGCCGGAAATGCCTATGAAAACTACAAAATGGCGTGTCTCCTCAGCGGCTTCTAGCCCCCAGGGAGGGAGCTGACGCATTCCCCAAATACAGGTCCCAAAGTCCATAGGACACTCACCTCTTACTTTGTCCTAGGCAAGTCTATGTTGATAATTCTGGCGTCTCCACAGTTCCTGGTGTTCTGGGGTTCCTCCAGCCGGCTGCTGGCCCTGCCGCCCTGGGGCTAAAACCTCAGCTCAAGTGGACCTGGGCTCGGCTCGGCTCCTGCGCTCTGCGCGCTGCCGGCTCCCAGACCACTGCGCTGGTCTTTCCTGCAGGGTGCTGGGCTGTCCTCAGCGGGAGGTTAGCTTCTCTGTGTCGTTCTGTGGGTGCTGGGGCTCCAGAAGTTTTTCAGAGTCCTTTTTTACATAGTTTGTGGAGAATCTGGGGGCAGAGAGGCTTGGACTCGCTGTTTCTACTCCGCCATCTAGTCTATTTTTTAGGGTGTTGTTTTCCTCAGTCAGGCTGTTGACCCTCATTTCATACTTTTCCTGCATCCTTCTCATTTCTCTTTCTAATTTTTCCTCCACTTCTCTTATTTGATTTTTAAAGTCCTTCTTAAGGTCCTCTATGGCCTGCAACCTGCTCATGTTTTCCCCTGGGGCTTTTGGAGCAGGACTTCTGACCCCACATTCCTTTTCCCGCTCTATGCCCCCAAAATAGGAGTCTAGGGTTGCATTTTTCTGTTTCCTTTGCCTTGGCATGTTGCCACTTAATTGCTTGACTTTTGGGCTTGTTGCCACACTATGGCTTTAAGGCCAGCTAGAGGAATTTTCGTCTGGAACGTGTGGGGGGCAACTTCCTTTTCTGGCAAGCTGTAAACCCACCCACAGCTTCCACCCTAGATCACAATCCAGATCCAGGGAGGTTAAAGCAAGAGTGATTACCCCCCAAGACTGATCGCTGGATCTCCCCACGATTTGTAGGCTGGGAGCCGGAGTTGCCTCTGAAAACTACAAAATGGTGTGTCTCCTCAGAGGCTTCTAGCCCTCAGGGGAGGGAGCTGACGCATTCCCCAAGTACAGGTCCCAAAGTCCATAGGACACTAACCTCTTACTTTGTCCTAGGCATGTCTATGTTGATAATTCTGGAATCGCCAAAGCTCCTGGTGTTCTGGGGTTCCTCCAGCCGGCTGCTGGCCCTGCCGCCCTGGGGCTAAAACCTCGGCTCACGCGGACCGGGCTCGGCTCGGCTCAGCTCGGCTCGGCTCGGCTCGGCTCGGCTCCTGTGCTCTGCGCGCTGCCAGGTCCCAGACCGCTGTGCTGGTCCTTCCTGCAGGGCTGCTGGGCTGTCCTCAGCGGGAGGTTAGCTTCTCTGTGTTGTTCTGTGGGTGCTGGCGCTCCAGAAGTTGTTCACAGTCCTTTTTTACATAGTTTGTGGGGAATCTGGGGGCAGAGAGGCTGGGAAGAGCTGTTTCTACTCCGCCATCTTGGCTCCGCCCCGCCTGTTCTGTTTTGAAGGCTTAAGAATGTGGTTGTTTATTATGTTAACTACTCGTGCCAATTTCATAACTATCCTGATGGCTTTGACTTTCTGGTTTTGGGACTCGGTTATTTGGTATTTTAATAAATTCTCTGGCTTTATCCCCCATATAGAGAGACTGATATATTTTGTGATTAATAACCACATAAGCCTATTTATAATTACCATAGGCATAGTGAATATTGCATTGTTAATACACCACTTTGCGGAATGACATGTCTTGGGCGGGTGGGCGCCGCTCAAGCGGGGCGGCGGGATGGAGTCGGCGGCAGCTCTGGATCCCCAACTCTGACGACCATCATATTTCTATGCATGTAATCTTAAATTGCATAAGTTGTTTGTTTTTTTAAGCAATAACATTTTTAGTTAACATTAAGCTTATGGTCACTTAATATCCCCCATGTATTTTTTCACTTCATATCCCTCATCTGAAGAGGAGGAATAATGATATTAACTTTACTGGCAACACCATGAGGAATGGTTGGGTTCCAAGGCTTTAAGAGTGGCAATAGCCTATTTGAGTTTTGCCTTCTCATTGTTGTCACATCAGATCTGGATTAACCCCATTGCTCACAAAGCCAGAAGGGCATAGTTAAATAAAACTCATGTCCAAGTCCACAGTGAGTAATTTATGGTTGAGATCAATGCAAGAGCTGCTGAAAGCTTCCAGCAAGTCTACAGATCTGGCAGAGTATACCTAATTGGTACTTCATGTTAAGTGGTTGAGATTCAAGTACCAAAGATTTCTTGTCTTACATCTCTTTAATGGTATATTTAAAACAAATTTCGCACTTAATTTGTAATTGGTAATATGCTGTAGCCTGTTAATGTCCATGCATTTCTCCATCATCTTTTATATAATCTACCATATAGCATTATAAGATGAATACTATGTTAAAAGATTGGCATTTAAGGCCCTATATAATATGGTTCCCAACTACCTTCCTAGTCTTATCTCATTCTTTTCCTTCATCAACAAATTGGAACACTTGCCATTGATTACAGGATTATAAACTAAAATACACAAATAGTATCATCATTTTCTGATATAAAGGGAAACCTCTCATCTTTGTCATTAATTCTAAGAAAATAGACATATTTTTGACTATTAAAATAATATCTTATCACCGTTTATGTTATCGATGTATTCTTTTATATATGTACCATATAGCCCAGGATTCTTATATATTTTACAGTGGGAGAGACCTTCATTTTAGGCAATACTTCAGTGGAACTCTAGACATAGGAGTAATTATCTTCCATCTTGCTAAAGTCTATGAACCCTAAACACTGGAGTCAAAAGATCATGGATTTAGAACTGGAAGGTCATTTAGTTTAGAGGTTATTTAGTAAAATCTGCCTCATGTTATAGATGAGAAAACAGAGGACCATTGAGGTTAAATGATTTGACCAAGATCACATTGTTAATAAGCATCAGAGCCAAAATTTGAACTTGTGTCCTCTGACACCAAATGCAACAAAATACCATGGTGCTTCTTGCCAGAAACACATGTTCTACATTTGAAGCACTAGAACAGATTAGATATGTACTGGAAGCACCAACAATTTTTAACATTCCGAAGAGTTTTGTCAATCAGCAAGCATTCAGTAAACACCAAATGCTAAATACTGTGTTGAGTACTGAGGATACAAAGAAACTACAACAACAACAAAATCCTTCAATGAGTGCACATGGTAAGGGAAGAGATAGCATGCAAATAATTTTGTACACAGAGTAGATGAAGATAATCTACAAGGGAAGGCACGACCACCTGGGGGGAATGGGAAAGGTATCCTGAACAAATTGGAATCTGAGTTGTCTTGAAGAGAGAAATAACTGAATTGATAGAGCATTCTAGGCAAGAGGGGACAGTCATTGCAAATGTTCAGAGACAAGTGATGGAGAATCCTGTCTGAGGAACTAAAAGGTGGCTAGTATAGCAGGAGTAAGTGGGGGTGAAGTAAGGTATAAGATGGCTGGAGAGGTAGGGAGGGGGCAGGTTGTAAGGAGTGTTAAAAGACAAAGTGTGGACTTCAAATTTTATCAGGAAGGAATGGGATCAACTGGAGCTCATTAGAAAGAAAGAGGGGGAGATATGTAGACCTATCTATGAGAAAAGTTACCTTAGCTGTGGTAGTAGATGAGAGGAAACAGGGCTGTGGATAAGTGAGTAGAGAGGAAACATGTATAAGAGATATTATGAAGGAAGGAATCACAAGATTCCTGATTTTGAGGCAAACTCTCTATTTCATGAGATTGCATTTATTTTCTTATCAAATAAGATTTACCCTCCCTCTTTTTCTCCTTTCCTTCCTTCCTTCCTTCCTTCCTTCCTTCCTTCCTTCCTTCCTTCCTCCCTTCCCTCCTTTCCCCCTCTTTCTTTCTTCTTTCTTTCTCCTTTCTTCCTTCCTTCCTTCCTTCCTTCCTTCCTTCCTTCCTTCCTTCCTTCCTTCCTTCCTTCCTTCCTTTCTTTCTTTCTTTCTTTCTTTCTTTCTTTCTTCCTATCTCAGAAGCACACTAAGCCTCATAATTTAGTTAAATGAGCATAGTGGTATTTTGTACGAAGCAAGGATTGCAGGGTGAATTTATGTCTTGTGTGTCTATGGTCAGGGGCATGGGCTAAGATGAAAACTGAGTCCTACATGAACTGAAATAATCAAGACTCTTCATTCTGAGTTCATCTTTTTTATGTTTGTTTTCTGGGAGTTTAAAACAACAAAATTGTTTATTGATAACTAAATAGTCTTAACTGGTTAAATGACTGTTTTAAAGGGCATGGTGAGATTTGAGTCTGTGTATGTTAAAAGAGACACAGTATTTCCCTTCTATACTTTCCATTCTGGTATGTCTCTTTCTCAATAAAGCAACAAATTGGTGGAAGATATTATCCAACTGGCCTGAGTGAATTCCAGATGTTAACCATATGACTGACCATCCATTGACTAACAAAAAAGGAGTTAAGGGAGAGGAATTCTCAGCATACATGACGTTTTTAATAACCATACAAAAATGACTCCTTATATCAACTCCACCTGCATGATGGAATGAACCTGCATAAATAAAAGCCTCTTCTTGGGGGGCAGGAGGGAGAGTATAAACTATGTAGCATCTGTGATCCAATTCTTTCATTAAAAAAATAAAACTGCTGAATCAATGCAAGCTGACTACAAACTAGTTTTTTTTTCTTCAATAAATTGGGCCTCTATATTTAAAATTAGATTTCTAAAATGCAAAGAAAGGGAAATCCTTAGATCCCATATTCAATTATGGCAAGCTCCTTAGATATTGTACAAACCATACATAAAAACACTCTGTTATACTGTTTTCATCTGCAGCTGAACATTAAAGACCTTTTCTTTTCAGAATATGGAAAAGAAACAACTCATACTTGAAGGTGGATATAGCTTTCTTGGCTTTCTTGAAATGGGATTATCGCCTACAGTAAACACCATCAAACTTCATGGGTGGCATTTCTCACTCAGGAGCAAGTCATGCATAAATATTTTCATTAGAATTTAAATCTTTAATCTTTATAAATGGAACATTAGTAAAATTTATCCTTGAGTCTAAGCAATAGCTGGATGACCACTTGTTGAGTTTGTTACAAAGAGATTCTTGCTCAGGAATGGTTTGAACTGGATGGCCTCTGAATTTCCTTCCAGCTCTGAGATTTTTATGAGCCTGTAACATAATTCTGTATCAGAGAAAACTCTCTTCCCCTAATGAGATTGACTTTTTCAAAGTCTATGTCTCCACAGATGTAACAAAGCAGAAAAATTAAGGTTTACAATTCAAGTTAAAAAGCATTCTTTGAATATAATTTATCTAAATTGAGGGTCCATATTGATCTACCCACCCGTGTTATATTGTATTACTCTTGTGAAAAAGAGATGAGGCATGAAATTAAAATAACTTCAACATGACCTGTGTAAATACACTATTGAGAAAAAAAGAATGACTAAACCAATATATATTAATATCAATTATAGTGCTTTCCTAAAGAAGTTTGACCAAAAATTATGAAGCAGATGTGTAGTTAAGAGACCTATGTCCAAATCCTGGCTTTGTCCTTTATAATATAGATAACCTTTATTAAATTATTTAACTTCTCTCGTTCTCAATTCCCTTATCTATAAAATGAAAGGATTATATTATATGATGTCTAAGGAATCTTTCAGTTCTAAACCTGCATTCTTTGTGTAATGAGGACAAAAGAGCCTAGAGATTGTGTCAGTCAGGGATCTATAGGGTTTAATATGTTTTATCAATGCCTTGATTAAAGATATAGATGGTATATTCATCAAATTTGCAGATGATACAAAGATAGAAAATATTGGCAGAATCAAAATCCAAATGAATTTTAACAGGCTAGAGAGACTTAATTTAATAAGATGAAATTCAATAGGGATAGATGCATAGCCTTTGGGTAGAAATATTAATTAAACAAGTACAAGAAAGATGATTCAGTTGTTCTGAATAAGAAATTGGATATTTAGGGGACAATAAGGTCAATATGTATCTGTAGTATGATATGGTAGCCAAAAAAGCTTAATGCTAAATGTAGACCTGAACTAAGAGTCCATCAATTTGTCAATAAATACTTGTTAAGTGCCTAAAACATGAAGCCACTTTACTAACTGCTAGGAATACAATGAAAGGCAAGAGACAATCCCTGCTCTCAAGGAGTGTAAAGTCTAATGGGCGAGATAGCATGGAAATAGATATGTACATGTAGGATATATACAAGATAAATTGGAATTAGTAGAGAAGAGACAGTACCATTAAAGGGAGTCAGGAAACCCTTCTTATGGGAGTTAGGTTTTTTATCTCTGACTTGAAAAAACATCAGGAAGGCAGATGGCATGGAAGCAGCTAGGTGGCACAGTGGATAGAATGTTGGGTCTGAAGTTAGGAAGAATCATTTTCCTGAGTTCAAATCTGTTCTCAGGCACTTAATAGCTATGTGAAGGCTTTGCCTCATTTAAATCCAATTCACTTGCAAATCAAGACATCTCTATCTTGATGTTGTTGGTCCTCTACAAACAACAACCACCTTAGTGCCGGGTTTTCCCCATCCTACCCTCCCCTCCCCCCAAGGAAATGATCAGATTGCCAGGTCAGCTCCCCCCTCTCCCACTGGGTCTCCACCCTTTCCACTTATCTCACCTGCAGAGAAGTGGGCGGGCTTCTGGGTCAAATGAGGAAGTTTCAAGGTGTGTACTGACCAATCACTGTTTACATAAGGCCCCCTTTATAAGCTGAGGTTCTGCCCCAGATCAGGGCTGTTGCTGGCAGCTGCTACTGCTATTGCTGTACTTGGGACTTGTGGTGGTAATTGCTCAGCCCACCATGTGGCCTGATCAGCCAACATGGCGTTTTAATAAAAGGTCCATTCTAAAATTATTACTTGGGTCTTGCTCGCATTAATCAAGGTACAACACAACAACAATAAGCTATGTGACCCTGGGCAAGTCACCTAACCCTATTTGCCTCAGTTTCCTCATCTGTAAAATGAACTATAGAAGGAAATGACAAACTACTCCACTATCTTTGTCAAGAAAACCCCAAACGGGGCCACAAAGAATCAAACCTAACTGAATACCACCACAATTTCCAGTTCTTCGTCATTACAAAGAGAGCTGCTATAAATGCTTTAGAACATAAAGCATTTATAAATTATAAAGCTGCTATAAATGCTTTAGAACATAAAGCATTCTGCTCCTTTTTTTTGCTAACCATCCTGAGAAGCAAACCAAATTTTTAAAGATAATTTCTTAGGTAGAGGTCTCATATCTCAAATACATAATGAACTATGTCAAATATATAAGAATATGAGTCATTCACCAATAGATAAAAGGTCAAAGGATATGAACAGGCAGTTTTCTGATGAAGAAATCAAAACAATTTATAGTCATGGAAAAAAAATGCTCCAAATCATTACTGATTAGAGAAATGCAAATTAAAACAACCTTGAGATATCATTTAACATTTATCAGATTGTCTCAAATTATTGAAGGGGAAAGCAACAAATGTTGGATGGGATGTGGAAAAAATGGGACACTAATTCACTGTCTGTGGAACTTTGAACTAATCTAACCATTTTGGAGAGCAACATGGAATTATTCCCAAACAGTTTATTAAACTGCCTATACCCTTTGACCCAGCAATACCACTACTATGTTTGTTTTAAAAGATGATTAGGGAAAAAGAGATGTTACAAAAGTAAAATTGACAGGTCACGGGAACAGATTGGACATGGGGAAGTGCAAATGAATCAGGAGTCAAAGATGACACCTAGATTGTAAACCTGGTTGAGTAGGAGAATGTTGGTCTCCTCAATATTATAGAGTAGTTCAGAAGAGGGGAGAAATTGGGGGATGTAATGCCAAGCAAAGGCAACTTCCAAGGTTTGGAATACAGCATAGTAACTCTCCATTTTATTCAGTGACAAATTAAGGCAAAACATTCACAGAAAAGAGAAAATCAAAATACAGCATTCACCAAGTATAATTCAATAATTTCCAAGTACTACTCCAGCCCTGGGCAGTACATTCATTTAGTCAATCACAAAGTCTCTCTTCTCAAATGGAGATTAGTTTCCATTCATAAACAAAGTATGTTGATTTGGTTAGTCACAGAGCACAAAAAAAGTCACCCTAGATCACAATTGAATTACAATTATCATCAGATAATTATCATTTTCAAAAGAGGCTGTGGAAAGCAGAAAGGCCATCTACCCCTGAGCTACAACAAAGTTAACAGAGTATTTAATACCCAAAGAGAGGTCTTTTCTTCATCTTGACATGAGGCAAGTTCTCAGCAATCTCTGTTCCTAGGGAGACAAAGCTTAACAAAGCCACAACATTGCCAGTGTCCTCATCAATTCACTCTCTGCCTGCAAAACAGTCTCAGGACTCCTGAAAACATCAACAAGACCCTCTTCCAGAATTTCTGTAAACATACAACAAGAAAATCCTTCTTTAGGGTTTCTGAACCAACAGCAAGGTTCCAGGACCTCTGCAACAAAAGCACTGTCCTTCACCAGCAGACAAATCTGGCAAAACAACATCAAAACAGACAGACAAAATACTGGCATCTCAGCCATGCCTCCTCAGTTCTTGGCAGCTCCAGGTGGCATCTCTCAAAAGTCCTGGGAAGCTCCAACTGGCCCTCAGCAATTCTCTCTCTCTCTCTCTCTCTCTCTCTCTCTCTCTCTCTCTCTCTCTCTCTCTCTCTCTCTCTCTCTGCCTCTAGAATGCTGCCCCCAAAAGTTCTGCCTCCCTCTGCTTGGGCCTTCTCTCTACTTGGGCCTCTCTCTAAATCCACGGCACCAGCTCTTCCCAGTTCAGCCCTCTCTCTTTTCATGTCAACAAGTCCATCCCACAAATAGGATTCACAAGCTCTGGGTTTCAATACTCAACCTGAAAACCAAGCCAATACACGGGGAACTTTAAATTCCATTACTATTACAGGGGGAAAGTTAATGAGTTCACTTTTGGATATGTTGAGTTTATAATGGCTACAGGAGTATCTGGTTAAAGATGTCTAATAGACAACAGCAGATGAGAATCTGGAAGTTAGGAAAAAGTAAGTCTACCTAAGAACCACTATATTATTGTTGTTGTTCAGTTGTTTCTGACTCTTTGTGACTCCATTTGGGGTTTTCTTGGCAAAGATACTAGAGTGGTTTGCCATTTCCTTATGCAGCTTATTTTACAGATAAGGAAACTAAGGTAAACAAAGTTAAGTGAATTGCCTAGGGTCACACAGTAAATATCTGAAGCTGGATTTGAACTCAGATATACCTGATTTCAGACCTAGCATTCTAACAATTGAGCCACCTAGCTGAACCATAGGAGCTGATGAGTTCATCAAGAAAAATGGTATAAGAAAGAGGAGGGCGTGGATAGATTATTGTGGGGGTACCTACATCAAATGTACATGTCTTTGATAAAGATCTAGCAAAGGAGACTAAGAAAAGGTCAGACAACTAGAGGGAGAACCAGGATTGAACAATGCCATAGAAACCTAGAGAGAAGAGAGTGATCAACAGTGTCAAAGGTTAAAGAGAGGTTAAGAAGGATGACAATTGAGAAAAGATCATTAGATCCGAAAATTACAAGATCCTTTTTTTCTTTTGGTTTTATAACAAGTTTATTTACAGAGCAATCACACAATTTCATTGGGTAATATCAAGCCATTTGTTTATCACATTTAGGAGTAATTTTTCTAAACACCAACTATTACTGCCATTTTGATCTATCAATTAAAGAAAACCCCAAGTCATCACAATGATAAACTTTTATTTTTCAACCTTTAAAAATTCTTATTTTAGGGGCAGCTATGTGGCACAATGAATAGAGCACCAGCCCTGGAGTCAGGAAGACCTGAACTCAAATCTGGCCTCAGGCACTTGACACACTTACTAGCTGTGTGACCTTGAGGAAGTCATTTAACCCCAATTGTCTTGCCTTCCCCCCCCTCCAAAAAAAATTCATATTTTAGACAGATTCTTGAACTGGTGGTTCATATTCATCAGCCCTTTCTACTTTTTGCCTATTTCATCTCCTGAAGGTTTTTCAGAGTCACCACCTTCACCATGCAGTTTTATTAGATTTCTCAACTCAAATTGAAACTTCTTGACCCTCTTGACTTTTCAAAACAAATAAATCATGGAGAGGGTAAATGAACCAGCAAGTATTTTTCAATGTCATCTGGAATCAGTTTACTGACAACTTATTTCAAGTCATTTGTCTGTACCTCCCAGGTCATGATTTCTTTCATTTTCTTACATATTTGATGGATTTGTTTGGTGCTGGGCATAATAAGCTCTCATGGATCTTCTTGTTCCACTTTTGGGTTGGTTGGTTGTTGTCCATTCTCAAAGAGGACCAAAATGACATCGCTATGCTAGAGTCAACTTTCAGTGTGTCCAACTGTGACTAATCAGACCAATATGAGCTTGGAATGCTCTACCACAGGTCAGGCACAAATAGTTCATGTGAACATTTGGGGTCAATTCTCTAAATTTGCACATCCTGCATTTCCTTTGAGGTGTTTCGATTCTGTGTTGCTCATAGAGCACAGCACCTTCTCTGACGTGGGCATGCCATGCTGGGCAGTCCTGTGCCAGTGTCACCCATGTCACACAATCAATTCCAAAGTTCTTAAGAGAGACCTTAAGAGTGTCCTTGTATAGCTTCTTTTGGTCACCATGTGAACACTTGCCCTCTGTGAGCTCTCCATAAAATAGTCTTTTTGGTAAGTATATCTTTTGCATTTGAACAATATGGCCAGCCCATGGTAGTTGGGCACTTTTGGTAAAACCACCACAAAAGCAGAATAAATAGCCATCAGTAGTTTTGACATCAACACGGGCTTCAATTACAGTCTGACTCTTCTTGACCATGAAATACATCTTGTCCCAGCCAAGGTCCATTCCATGGAAATTAGTCAAACAATTTTTACCCTGAACATCATCAGTAATTAACTTGAACTTATGAAAAGCAACCTCATCATCCTATAGATGAGCAAGGTTCACTTCAAAAATGTGATATTTGTGATCATCAAAAGCAATTGTCTTACCTTGAGTCTTTGTAACCAATATCTTGCCAATATTGTGTATGTTGAACATAGCTGGTGCTTTGATATCACACCAACCTTTCTCCAAAAATGGATCAATGACTTTCTTCTTGGCTACTTTTATTCTGCCTTTGGTGAGGTGCTCAGTCTTGCACACCACAAGATCCCACTCTAAAATCCAAAAGCAATCTTTAGTAATTTAGAAGTGAGTAGTTTCAGCTGAAAGATGAAGTGGGAAGCCAGACTCTTGTTAAAAAGAATGAGAGGAAGGGAAGGGGAGGAATCAATTAATCATGGGCATCCCAAAAAGCTTAGTCACAAAGGCTAAGATGAGATATCAGACAATAGCTAGTGGGGTGGACATATTAAGTGAAGTTGTTTTTTGTTTTTTTGTGGGTGCAGGAAACATGGGCATGATTGTAGGCAACAGACTAGGAGAGTTTGAAGATAAGTGAGAGGGTAGGGGATGATGGAGGCAGCAATCTATTGGAAAAGATAATAGTTTTACTTAAGAGAGAGGTTCCACTGTACTCTACCCTCATTGAACTTTATTTAAAGTACTATGATCTGTTTTAGGCACTACAATTCAAGAAGGACATTGATAAGCTAGTTAGAAGTTCAACTAGCATAGCCAAAGGCCTTAAATTCATGACATATAAGGATTGGTTGAAGGGAATGGGAATATTTAACCTGGAGAAAAGACAAGTTGAGAGGACATTATCATGTCTGTGTTCAGGTATTCGAAGGGATGTCATGTGAGGGGGTGATTGGGCCCCAGATGGCAGAATTAGGAGTAATAGATGGAAATCACAAAGAAGCCAGAGTTAGGGGAAAAAAATTCCTAACATTTAATGTCGTCCAAAAGTGGAGGGCTACCTAGTGAGATGGTAAGTTCTCCCTTTTTTGAGCCATCAAGCAAAGAATGGACAGTCATTTGATGAGTACATTATAGTGGGGATTCCTTTGACTTATGGGTTGGTCTAGATGGCTTCTGTGGTCCCTTTCAATTCTCAAAATTAAAAAGATGTGGGGAAAAAAACCAGCTGGTTTGGTAGTTCTTGATATTTTCATAAGCGGCCAAGCTACTAGAGGAACTTAATGGAGTAAGTAGGGTGAATATTTAGCAATTTAATGAACATGCTTATAAAATCAAGGATAAATTTTTAATCAGTGAATATGCACACTGTTTCTCTGCTTACCCAATGTAAAACTGGAAATCCTACATTTAACGTTCCTAGGAACCATGGGTCAGAGTATTCAAGAATAAGAGAAGCCACACTTAGGAAATAAACACACACATATGAGAATCATATTGCCCACACTCCCAATGCTGTTTCATTCATTTAATAAAAAATCATTTTCAAAGTACTAACATACTACTTTAAGGGGCTAAGATTTCATGAGATTTTTTTTTTGTAAAGCCTACCAGGTGTGCCCTGAAGCACTGCCAAGCACTTTATGGCACTACAAAATCCTAAACATGCCCTTCATTCTCTAGATCCTATCATAGCTTGGGAATAAAATGGTAGCTTTCTGTTTTTGCTTGCTTTTCTTGACTTGAACACAGACAACACCAAATAAACACAAGAGGAGGCAGAAAATTAAACTTTTTACATGGTCCCAGTGAAAGCAAGCACATAACAGTAACAAAGAACTTAAAAGATGCATCAGAATGTTTAAATAAAACCTTGCCAAGAAGATTTTCCACAAGATCAACAGGTCAAGGCTACAAAACCCCTAACAGCCATGGCGAGACAATTAAATTTGAAAGCTATTCAGCTCATTGAGTAAAAGGAATAACTTTTTTTTTGGTCAATTGCTCACTTCCCAGATGGCATTTCTAAATACAGCATAGTAATTGCAAAACCTTCATTTTGTTCTATGAATAGATTAAGAGGAGGAGAAGACAGGCAACAAATAATCAAACATCCAAGTCATCTGTAGCAGATTCCCCTTGGAAAGACCACTTCTATGATGAATAAAAACAAGATTGGGAGAATCCAGTTCAGTTTTGAACACTCTGTTCTATAAATGGTCCTAAATCTGGAAAAGCTCAAGTTCCAGCTGAAACTGAGAATTTACCACAATCCAGGGAGCTCTTGACACAGGTCCTCCTACTTCTTAGTTTGCTTGGACAGGTGCTCATTTGGTTACGATAGCAAATTGAGGAAGTGTTGAAGATGGAGTTGTCAGCTGGCAATTTGGAAGTGAGGAACACAGAGAGTTCTGGGCAAAACTTCAAGAATTGGAAGTTGTGAGCCTTGGGAAAGGTAGTAGAGGAAGAAAGGGAATTATATCAAGAGCCACTGAACTCAATGTCTGTAATGTTTCTTGTGATTTTTTAATAAAAAATTTTGGAGGTATTTTTCAATCTCAGTTTTGGCACATAAAGTGTTTATATTTACCCTCAATGACATTTATATGTGATTTTTAGGAGCTTTCTGTACTTGAAACATAAAACTTGTATTATATACAAGTGGTCCATAATCAATCATAATCAATCAACTAGTAATAATTTACTAGTATAAGATATACAAACTCACAACAGTCCTAACAGAAGTAGGTAGTGTAATTATTAAAATATACCTGAATATGTCAATACAGACATGAGTTTTTAAAGAGTTAACTCATTGATAATTCTGTGTCCAAGGTCTTGAGTTAAAGAATTCCATGCACTGGGTACTCTATAGAGAGATATTATGATACTTCCTGCTCCTTGGAAAAGAAAGAAGTTAGTCCACATAGCTTTTGTACAACATCATATTTGAAACGTATTGAAAAGCCAGATAAGGGTTCCTATTTTTTCTAAAAAAATGCTCTAGTCAAGGATTTTAGCTGATCAAGAAGTTTAAGGTAGTTGTTTGTTTATTGTCCTTTGTGCTTGAAGAAGACCAAGATGATATCACTATGTTGGGGTCAAGGTACATGTGTTAGACTGTGGTTGATGAAACCAATACAAACTCAGAATGCTCTACCACATATCAGGCAAAAATAGTCCATGTGAGCATCTGGAGTGGTGATGTCTCTAAATTTGCACATCTCGTGTTTCTTTTGAGCTACTGAAGTTCTGCTTTGCTTATAAACCACAGCACCTTCTTTGATGTGGGGAAAACCAAGCTGGATGGTCCTATGCTAGAGTTTACCATATCTCAAAAACTATTTCAAATTTCTTCAGATAAACCTTGAAAGCATCCTTATATTGCTTCTTCTGACCTCCATCAAGCACTTGCTTTGTGTGAGTATTCTATAAAACAAGTCTTTTAGGCAAAAGTATGTTTGGCATTTGAACAATATGGTCAGTCCATCAGAATTGTGCTCTCTGCAGTAGAGTGTGACTGTTTGGCAGTTCTGCTCAAGAAAGGCCCTTAGTGTCTAGTACCTTATCTTGCCAGGTGATCTTCAGAATCTTCCTAAGACAGTTCTAATGGAAGCGATTCAGTTTCCTGGCATGGCACTAGCATACTGTCCAAGTTTCACAGGCATACAACAATGAGGTCAGCACAATGGCTCTGTAGCCCTTTAGTCTGGTAGGCAGCCTAATACCTCTTCTCTCCCAAACCTTCCTTCAGAGCCTCCCAAACACTGAGCTAGCTCTGGCCATGAGTGTGGCAACCTCATCATCTCTGGACATCTCTGGAAAGATAGGTGAACTTATCCACCACATTCAAAATTTCTCCATTTGTTGTCATCAATGGTTCCATGTATGGATGATGTGGTGCTGGCTGGTGGAGAACCTCTGTTTTGTCAGTGCTAATTGTTAGGCCAAAATTAGCACAAGTAGCATCTCAGTCTCAGAGACTACATTAAGTGCACATAATCATCTGCAAATAGAAAGTCACACACCAGCTCTTCCTCTTCTTTAGTATTGGCTTGTAGTTTTTTCAAGTTAAGTAAGTTCTCAAAGGCAGCACCTACCTACACTGGAAATTAACTCTATCCGAGGATCAACATCACTACATTAGAGAAGCTTATTAATAGGATTGGACAGCTAGGTGGTGCCATAGCATATAGAACTTCAGGCCTGGAGTTCGGAAGATTCATTTTCCTGAGTTCAAATCTGACCTCAGATACTAGCTGTGTGACCCTGGGTATGTCATTTAACCCTTCTTATCTCAGTCCCTCATTTGTAAAATAAACTGGAGAATGAAATGGCACACTACTCTAGTATTTCTACTGAGAAAACCCCCAAATGGGGTCCCAGACTTAAAAAATTACTTAATAGCAACTTTGTTTCCTAAGACTTCTTGCCCCCTTACTCCCCTGCTATATATTTACTTCACCATGTATGTGGTAAATCTTCTATCTTCTATCTTCTATCCCCAAATATCCTCCTTCCTCCATAATCTTTAAGGACAGGAAATATTGTTTATTTTTTATCTCCAGAATTGAGCCTAGTGCCAGGTATTGTGATGCCTGGCACCTAGCCAACAGTTAATATTTATTAATAAATTGATTGTATTGACACTCAATATATTGAATGGAACAGAGAACCTGGTCTGTGGAAATGGTACATTATAATATCTTCTGGACAGTACTTAACTATATTTCCAAATATGTAGTACAGAAAATTTCAAGAAGATAAAACATCTTCAAATACATTCACTAAAGTATAAAATATTCAAATGAAAATATTATATATCCCATTTAAAGGGAGGAAGTTATTTTAAGTGGAAATGGAAAGCTTACAGTAAAAGCTCAAAAAAATAATCTTCAGTACTGGTCCTTTTCTACCATCTCTAGCTTGAAAGATCCCAAAGCTGCTGCTATTTCTGTTACTACTACCTGGTCCTACCATGGGTGTTTTATCCACTTAGGTCAGCCTCCTCCCATGTCATAGATCTCTCTCTCTTTCCAACCTCTAATATTGTCTTGGGCTAGAAGAATGTCTCATCTGACTTTTTTTTGGGTCTGCCACTCCAGAATTCAATTTGAGACATTATTTTAAAGTTGTTTGGAGAGTAATGTTGGGAGAGCTCATCTGACTATTTTCTCTATCATCTTGAATCTACTCCTGGAAGTTCAGGGATTAGATAATTCTTGATAGATTAATAGCAGAACTATTGTCCCACAAAAAAGAAAGCAAACATGTTTATAGAGAATTGAGAACACTAACAACTTCGGACAAAGGTAGAAAAGACACAAGTAAAGACAGGGTGGTATAGTGGAAAAAGCTGTGTATTTGTAGTCATCATCCTTAAAGTTGAAAGGTCATTGGTTTATAGATAGAAACAACTTTTCCTTTTACAAATGAAGAAGCCCTGAGCAAAAATGAAGTGATCTGCCAGAGGTCAATCACTCATATCCTTCTCTTATTTAATAAATTCCAGGGGCTCCCTATTATTTCCTGGATCAAATATAAAATCCTTTGTTTGGCATTCAAAGCCTTTTACAATTATTTCCAGTATTCCTACACCTTACTCTCCTTCACATACTCTTATCCAGTGACACTGGCCTCCTTCTTGTTCCTTGCACAAGACACTACTACCTTGGGACGATGAGTTTTCACTGTCTGTTCTTCATGCCTAGAATTATCCTCTTTGTCTCTTGGATTTGTTGGTTTCCTTCAAGACTCAGGTAATATCCTTCTGGTTTTTCTTTTAATTTAAATTTTAAAAATAGTTCTAAATAGTCATAGTAAAATTTTGAGTGCCAAATTCTCATTCCCTCCAGCTCCTCCTCCTGCCTATTGAGAAGATAAACACACGATACCAATATGAAGTCGCATAAAACATATTTCCATATAAGCCATATTGTTAAAAAAAAAAGCAAGAAAAATAACAAAAGTGAGAAAAAATATGCTTCAATCTGCTCTCAGGGTTCATCATTTCTCTCTGGAGGAGAATAGCATTTTTCGACATGAGTCCTCTGGAATTGTGAAAATAGCATCTTCTGAAAGAAGTCAGTCTGACTGTTATCTAGTGTTTTCCCTCTGAGATTACCTTTAATTTATTAATTTATCATTCTATCATTAATTATATTTATATATTAAATTCACAATACCAGGATATTCATTTTATGTGTGAAAAAGCATCCACCAATACCAGGTCCTCCTTATTTTCCCTAACCCTACACAATTAGAAGGTGAACTCCCTGAGGGCACGGACAATTTGTGCTTTTCTTTGTATTCCAGAGCTCAGCATAGAATTTATTAAGCACAGGAGACCCACGAGGGTTTGGAACATCTATTAGGTTCCAAGTCTAGAGCTCATACACAGGTTCCTAGAATTAGGTCCAGACAGAACCCTAAGACTGTCAAGTTTGATCCTTCATTTTGCAGATAAGGCCGAGAGGATCTAAATGAATGGCCCCGGGGAAACGCAGCTGGCAGGTGTCCTGGGCCTGGCTTTCCTCTGGGACCCCCTTCCTCCCTACACCTTAATAGTGAGTTGGAAGGTTGGATTTCAAACAGAGGCACAGCTCTTTCCTACTTATGTGACCACCCCCCCTGGGCTTCCCTTTCCTCACCTACACAAGGAAGAGGTTGGATCTCCAAGACCTAAATCCTGGCGGTAAACCACCTTCCGCTCGCCCAGAAAGGCGGGCGCGTGCCTCAGCCTCCTCGCACGCGCTCCCGATTTCGGGAACGCGGCCTGATCCCGTGCGTGCGCGAGCCCGTTGGCAGACGCGAAGTGGAGAGGGCGGGGCGAGGAAATTGGACGGTTATGGCGGCAGGGAAGACGGCAGCGGCAAGCTCCCTGCGGCTGCAGCGATGCGTGGTGGCCCCGGCGGGGCAACATAGCGCTTCTATGATCATGCTGCATGGTTCAGGTGGATTGCGGATTTATGCGTCGGTTTTTTGCGGTGTGGGTTCAGGGGATGGTCCCCCCCTCTCCTCCTCATGATCCCTTTCCTGTCGGGGCCTGCCTAGCGAATTTAAGGCTTGGGAGGCGCTAGCAGCTCACGGCCTGGGCCGCACTGCGCACGCCCAGAGCTCCCAGGCCCCGCGCCCCTGCCCCACCCCCCATGTCTTTGATCCTCCACCTCGCTGCCCCGCCACCAGCCTTAAGAGTCCTCACCCTTTGCAACCCCACAAGATTTAGGGTCTTTGGATCATAGAGCCAGCCGCTTCCTTTATTTTACAGATGAGGAAACCTAGGGACAAGTAACTTGCCTAAGGTTGCGCGGGTGGTAGACGTTTCCCTTTCTTGACTCCCCTGGGAAGCTGTCCGAGGTAGTCCCGAGTCCTAGCCCTGACCATTCAGGGAGACCGAGTTCTAATTCTGCCCATGACTCCAAGACCGTGACCCTTACAAGTCACAAGGCACTTCGTATAATAATTGATGGCGTTTATATATCGTTTTGCCTATCTCGCAGCAACCCTGGGAGGCAGGTGTTATTAGCTCCATTTTAAGGTTGAGGGATTTGAGGTTTAAATGATTTGTCTAGCTAAAGTCTTCAAGCTGGTCAGTATCTGAGATTGGATTTGAACCCACGACTTCCAGCGTGCCAGCTGTTGGGACAGCTTCTTTTGAAGATTGAGGTTGCAGTTCCTATTGGGCACTGGTAGAAAGTATTCCCTCTCTGACTTAAGAGCCCAGCCACTGCTTCCTTTGAGATCAGGCCGACTTCGGTGCTCATCACAGGGCCCGGTACATACACTACGCATTTAATAAACGTTTGTTGATTATTGATTGATTGATTGATTGCTGTCTTCCATCAATAGCTTTCTTCCAACCCTAGATCCAAACTGACGGAACTGTTGCCTTTAAAACATTTTCATTTGCCTTTCAAAGTTAAATATAAAGGATATTTGGATTTTTCCACCGTCTTGGAGCAGCAGCATTGTACACTGGAAAAGACAATGGACTGGGAGTGAACAGAAGAGAATTTTTAAAAGTTTCAAACCTTACTTGTGATTTGTATGTGGTCAGGAACCAGGTTTCTTGTCCTATGCCTCTTTTCTCCTATATAAAATGAAAGGTTGAACTACATAACCATGCCTTTAAGCTCTGAATACATGAAGCTGTGATTTTCTTGGAAGCAGAGTGCTTTGTAAATCATGAAGCATTATATAAATATGAGTGATTATGTGTTTTGGAGGTTTACACAAAATATAAGATAATATAAGTACACCTGGAAAGGACTGTTAAAGTTACCTAGTACCTCATTTTTACAGATGAAAAAACAGACCCAGAAAAATTAATTGATCCACTGTAGGTCTAGAATCCAGGTCTTAAAGACTCCCCAAATTCAGACTGCATTTCAAGGCAATTATAAGCTAGATGGAGAAAAATAAACATGTTATTATTAAAGTTATCAAGTTATTACAGTTGATGATAACAAATTGTTTTTAATACATCACATAATCATCAGGCTCAAAGGTGACAGTGGGTTGAGAACTTCTCACCCTTACTAGCACTGTTCTCAAGAATTCTAGAGCAGTTAAGAGAAGAAGTTGCCCTTGCTGGTGAAATAAATATTAGATCCTTCTGTTACATGTCCATGATTATCAAATGGATGGATGATAATTGCCATAGTTAAGAGACTAAAGGCATGACTTAAGCTGAAATAGGAAATCCTTTTTAAAGAAACTGGGATTTACTCTGAATCTTAGATAAACATTAAAGCATCATAAATTTAGAGTTTAAACCCTGAATTGAGTCTAACCTAATCATTTAGTCTAACCCTCTTTGTTTTGCAGGTAAGGAAAAGGAGGCCCAGGGAATTGAAGTGACCCTAAATCCAGTTTCATTTGTTCATACCACTACACATTGTTTCCTGCAGAAGAGATCAGATTGTGCCTTGAACTGTGGTTTAGGGGGTTTGGGACATTATCCTATAGGCAACAGGTATCCTTTGAAAATTTTTCACAGGAGAAATTATAAGGGATGTAGGAAGATTAGTTTTTATGTCACATGTGGGATGAATTAGGGCTTTGGGAAAGGTAATAGGGAAAGATTAAAAAAGGAAATTGCAGGTAGGCTTATTGAAGGTCTTGAGATTATGCGAGCCTAAACTACATGATGTCAGAGAAATAGGAATGGATGAGATAAACCATTTTAGGAAGAAAGAATTCATAGGATTTTGAGACTGATGAGGAAACAAAAGAAGGTGGGGTTGAAGATAGTTCCACAGTTTTAAGCTTGTAATAATAACGATAAAAATTTCATATCCTAAGTAGCTAGAAAACCGAAAATGAGCATGTTTGATTAAAAAAAAAAATCTTCTTTTAAAAGTATTCCAAGCCTTACTTTCTTATTTCCCTTGCCTGTCTTCAAATGCCTTTCTTCATGTTTAATTTGAAAAGAATTACTGCCATTTTTTACAACTTGTAGCATATTCTTGGTTTCTAATATTTTTTTCTTACTGATGAAGGAAATTTTCCAAAGATTTCTTTCAAAATGCAAGTAGTGGAACCCTTTTATATTGGGTTCTCAATAAATACTTGTTGAATTGAATAATGCGGCTATTGGGGGGACAGGACTGACATCCATTTTGGAGACTAGCCATATTATATTAAGATTTTATTGTATATAGTTAGGTTTGAAGAGCAAATGTTTGGCTCATAGTGTATCTGAATTTGTGTAAAAATGAGCCATTATAGCAGGGTTCTATTTTACTGTTCTGTGATGGAGAATAATTCTTCCCAGGTGTACTTTGTGAATGTATTAGTGTCTCTTCTTTGTAGCATTTTGTTTTTCTTTCCAAAATGGGAAAGAGTTTTTCATAGACAATTTTTTGCTAGTTAAAAACTTGAAAGGAACCAGATACTGGGCCTCACTTGTCATTTGTAAGACAACAGGTGGAAGGTAAGATTTGGCCCAATTTAACTTGAGCCTTTCCTCCCACTAAGGCATGCATTGAAAACAGAATTAGAACTTTCTTTAAAGTGACAGGGAAATACATTTATTATCTATTTAACTCTTCTTAAATGGAAAAATAATAAATTTTACTGAGACTTTTTCTAATTCAGTCAGCTGGTTTTGGTTTATTCTTTTACGGAATTTTGTCTTAGCAGAAACTTAGAGTGCATGAACAGAAGGAAATTAATGAGGCATACTATGTTTTGTATCTTTTAAAGTATTAACTTTAATTTTTTGAGAAAATAATTTTGAGTGGAAAGAGAAAATTACAGCTGGAGGGAGACTCTACAAATAGTTTAAATTCCTGTAGTTTACTATTTTTCTTCTTCATTATATTTGGAATTCACCTAAAAGAACAACTCATGTAAAAGCAAATTGTTTTAACTGATGTTGTTGGTGCTGCTTTATTTTATTTTTTCTTATTAGTGTTCTTTGCCAGTTAGGTAGTCATTTTCTTTAATAGTTGATGTCTCTTCTTCCCAGAACTTTGACCCAGTATGGATCCAATATATAAACAGTGAGAGCTGAGTGGGATCTTAGATTCTCTGTAGTTAAACTCCTTCATTTTAAAGATAGGGAAACTAAGACCCTAAGAGATTAAGTGACATGTCCGAAGTCACATGAGTAGGTGATAGAGTGAGAACATGAACCCATATTCTCTGTCTTTAAAACTAGATATAAAATAATTATTAACATTATCCTTTGTATCTTTTCTGTGGAGTTTAAATAGAAATAGTCCTGGGATAAGTCACTAATTTACTGTTTTTCAGATTGGGAAAGGTGGGTTAGATAAAATAAGAGTATTATCATAAAAATATAACTTTAGGACAACTCCAGAAGCAGACAGGAAGAGAATGATATAAACTTCATCCTGTTTCCACATGACCATTATTTTTTCTGCTAGATCTCTATACTGTGAAAGCTTTTGTTCACAGAACTTGGAGATTGAGTGTTTGGCATAGTGACATCTATTAAAGATGTCGTTCTTAAATTTTTATAGATCATTCCTATGTGTGAGTGATTATTGGCAATAATTCTCTCTGATAATGATTTGATTCTAGTACAGGGTATTGGTGAATTTTCAAGAGTATTTTGAGATTTGTATTTTGGAGGTCATCTGTTAATTTATGAAAACATTTAGTTTCTGATCTTATTAATTTATGAAAATACTGAGTTTTCTAATCTTAACCACCAAATAGTGCCCAGCACATAGCATTTGCTTAATAAAAAACTTATACCCTTCCTAGATTTTACCAAATTTTCTGATAAATATCTCATACTATTCTTGGAAAGAAGATGGAGATATATGGATTAAATTATAATACAGTTAAATGGATTCACACTAGTTAAATAGCTAGACTCCATGATTAATAGTTAGTATTTTATTGGCAGCATGAGAGGATATCTTTAGTGGAGTGCCTTCCCCTATACCCCTGAATCTATGCTTGATTCTTTACTTTACAAATTATTTTACCAATAATTTGGATAAAGGCATAGATGTAATGCTCTTTGAATTTTCATGTGACATTGAGTTTAGAGGCATTGTTAACACACTGGGTAACAGAATTGGAATTCAAAAATGCCTTAACAGAAAAGAGCATTAGGATGAATCCAGTCATTTGAAATTCATCAGGCATAAATATAAAGACTTAGACATGGGATTCAAAAAATCAGCTTCACAAATACAGGATGGAGGAGGCATGGCTAGACAGCAGTTCTGAAATATACCTGAGGGGTTTAGTGGACTGTAAGTACAATATGAGTCAGCAATGTGATGAGTTGACCAAAAAATGCTAATGTAGTCTTGGGCTGCATTAAGAGAGTCATAACTTCTAGGGATAGAGATGAAATAATCTCACCATAGTATTTTTTTTTATAAGATCTCATCTGGAATATTAGGTTCAGTTCTGGGTTCCATAGTCTAAAAACATTGATAAACTCCACAGGAGGACAATCAGGATGGTAAAAGGCCTTGAGTCCATGCCATATAAAGACTGGTTGAAGAAACTGAGTGTGTATAACCTAGAGAAGAGAAGATCTAAAGGGCTATGCTGCGAGGTAACATGGTGTAGTAGACAGAGCTCCAGAGCAGGGAAGCTGGAGTCAGAGCACTTGGGAAGTGAGAGCCAGGGTCATCTGGAGCCAGAGGCTGTGGAGATGGGGACACATCTCCCAGTTCTGCCACTTTCTACCTGTGTGACCTTGGGCAAATCATTTCACAGTGGCTGTGTGCTTCATTTTCCACATCTATAAAATGATAGGTTGTACTAAAGGACTCAAGATCCCTTCCAACTCTAAATATATAATGGTGATTTTATTATAACTCTCTTCAAGTATTTGAAGGTCTGTCAGGTTGGAAAGGGATTGGATTTGTTCTATTTAATCCCAGAGGAGCCAGGAGTGGTAGATGGAAGCTGCAGAGAGTAAATTCAGGCTTGATGTTGGAAAAACAAAAACTAGAAACTTTCTAACAGAGCTATCTAGAAGTGAAAGACCTGCCTTAGAGGAGGTCTTCAATCAGAATTAAAATGACCTTTTGTTCGTATTTTAGAGTGCGTATTCCTTTCATACATGGATTGGAATAGATTGCTTTTGAAGTCAGTTAATCAATAAGCATTTATTAAGCAGCAATATGTGCCAGGTACTATGCTTCTAACCCCTACCTTCTGTGATTCTGTGAAATTTGCATAAATTAGCCATTTGCTTTATAACTTTATTTGCATATTATTGGTCAAGTTCATGTTGAAGTGCCCATGGAGAATTTTTTCAGATGATGATGATAATGGTCTTTGAAAAATAGAACTTTTAATCCTGTCTATAAGTGAGTGTTCTAGTACAGCTAATGTTTTTTATATTGCAATGAATTATTATACTTGTGTTCCATAACTTGTGTAGCATCGGAAATATAACTAGTTAAAATGAAATTTAACTAAAGTAGACAGTGTGAGTGAATAACCCTTTGCAAAATATAATTTGACTTTTAAGTAAATAGTTGGACATGGACTTAACGAAGTAATAGTAATCACATTTGATTCATAGACTTAATTGTCTATTACTATTTCATCTTCTTTAGGTTTGTAGTTCACAAATGCCAACTACTGAGGGTTTTTTTGAAAATTGTCACTGAAATATGCAAGACTACTATCCAGATATTGTGCACTATTGAAAAAAAAATCCATTAAATTGTGTTGTTGCCTTTTTTTTTAAATTCATTTGAAATATGTGTAAAGAGCTGTTTGACTTACTGGTTTAGAAAGTTTACTATGATGTATATTTTAACTTTGGTAGACATCTGTGTCTGTAAAGAAATTTCAGTAGTTGGCTTTGAAATTCTTTTGAGGGGATGCTAGTTTTTAGCTGCCTATGTAATACTTATATGATATGACATTGTTGTGAATCATAGATAGTAAAACCTCAGTTCTAAGTCTTTGATTTAATAAAACCACCACTACTTAAATTATTGAGTTGGTTTTAGTGCAATTTCAATTAACACAGATCAAAATCAGTTATGTGGCATTCGTTTTAAGTGAACATATGCTTAGAGGATGATTAAGCAATTAAATTTGATACACTTAAAATCCTGTTATTACTTAAGAATCAAAGACATAAAGCTGGAAGTGACCTTAGAGGTTACCTGGTTCAATTCTTCCTCATCTACACCACTCCTCTCCCCTGGATTGTACCAACAGGAAATTAAGGTCCAGATTTAGACCCTACTTGCAAATGGCCACGGATTCTCAGAAGGATAAATTCCTAACTCTTGTTAGGAGTTGTTTTTTATTGTTGTTGTTTTTAATACCCAAAGGTATATATTATTTGTTTTCTAGTACATAAAAATTTTATCAAAACAAAATCTAAGTTTCTTTAAGTGAATAAATCAAAATGTAACATAGAATCATTTTGGAGATTATATTGGTAATTTTGTTGGTAATATAAAGAAACCAAGCAATGACAGGGTTTCACAGATTTTAGGTACTCTTTGGAATTTATTTGCTAGCCTGAGGAATGAATTTTTAAAAATTTTAACTTAAGCAAATGGAAAATAGATTTTTTTAAAGTTCATAGTTTTGGAGAGATTTCCTTTTAATATATTTGCTAAGATAAATTTAACAAACAAGAAAATCTAACTTCGGGGGTGGAGCCAAGATGGCGGAGTAGAAACAGCTCCTCCAAGCCTCTCTGCCCCCAGATTCTCCACAAACTATGTAAAAAAAAGGACTCTGAAAATCTTCTGGAGCCCCAGCACCCACAGAACGACACAGAGAAGCTAACCTCCCGCTGAGGACAGCCCAGCACCCTGCAGGAAGGACCAGCGCAGTGGTCTGGGAGCCGGCAGAGCGCAGGAGCCGAGCCGAGCCCAGGTCCACGTGAGCCGAGGTTTTAGCCCCAGGGTGGCAGGGCCAGCAGCCAGCTGGAGGAACCCCAGAACACCAGGAACTGTGGAGATTCCAGAATTATCAACATAGACTTGCCTAGGACAAAGTAAGAGGTTAGTGTCCTATGGACTTTGGGACCTGTATTTGGGGAATGCGTCAGCTCCTCCCCTGGGGGCTAGAAGCTGCTGAGGGGAGACACGCCACTGTGTAGTTTTCAGAGGCATTTCCGGCTCCCAGCCTACAAATCGTGGGGAGATCCAGCGATCAGTCTTGGGGGGTAATCGCTCTTGCTTTAACCTCCCTGGATCTGGATTGTGATCTAGGGTGGAAGTTGTGGGTGGGTTTACAGCTTGCCAGAAACGGAAGTTGCCCCCACACGTTCGGGACGAAAATTCCTCTAGCTGGCCTTAAAGCCATAGTGTGGCTAACAAGCCCAAAAGTCAAGCAATTAAGTGGCAACATGCCAAGGCAAAGGAAACAGAAAAATGCAACCCTAGACTCCTATTTTGGGGGCATAGAGTGGGAAAAGGACTGTGAGGTCAGAAGTCCTGCTCCAAAAGCCCCAGGGGAAAACATGAGTGGGTTGCAGGCCATAGAGGACCTTAAGAAGGACTTTAAAAATCAAATAAGAGAAGTGGAGGAAAAATTGGAAAGAGAAATGAGAAGGATGCAGGAAAAGTATGAAATGAGGGTCAACAGCCTGACTGAGGAAAACAACTCCTTAAAAATAGACTAGCTCAAATGGCAAAGGAGGCCCAAAAGGGCAATGAGGAGAAGAATGCCTTAAAAAGTTGAATTTTCCAGATGGAAAAAGAATCTCAAAAGTTCACTGAGGAGATTCATTCCTTCAGAGTTAGACTGGA
Organism: Gymnobelideus leadbeateri; assembly: GCA_011680675.1. Lineage (NCBI taxonomy): Eukaryota > Metazoa > Chordata > Mammalia > Diprotodontia > Petauridae > Gymnobelideus > Gymnobelideus leadbeateri. The sequence goes on along the minus strand of WOXC01004246.1, from coordinate 3,997 downwards.
GCAAATGGAAGCTAATGACTTTATGAGAAATTAAGATGCTGTTAAGCAGATCCAAACAAATGAAAGATTAGAAGGCAATGTGAAATATCTCATGGGAAAAACCACTGACCTGGAAAATAGATGCAGGAGAGACAATTTAAAAATTATTGGACTACCTGAAAGCCATGATCAAGGAAAGAACCTAGAAATCACCCTTCAAGAAATTCTCAAGGAAAACTGCCCTGATGTTTTAGATCCAGAGGGCAAAATAGAGGTTGAAAGAATCCACCGATCACCTCCTGAAAAAGATCCCAAAAAGAAAACTCCCAGGAATATTATAGCCAGGTTCCAGAATCCCCAGATCAAGGAGAAAATACTACAAGCAGCCAGGAAGAAACAATTTCAATATTGTGGAAACACAATCAGAATAGCCCAGGACCTGGCAGCTTCTACACTGAGGGATTGAAGGGCATGGAATATGATATTCCAGAGGGCAAAAGAACTGGGAATGAACCCAAGGGTCACCTACCCAGCAAAACTGAGTATTTTGTTTCAGGGGAAAATATGGTCATTCAGTGGAATAGAGGACTTTCAAGCATTCTTGAGGAAAAAACCAGGATTGAATAGAAAATTTGACATCCAGACACAAGAAGGAAGAGATGCCTGAGAAGGTAATCAGGGAAAAGAAATCAAAAGGAACTTATCAAAGTTGAACTATTTACATTCCTATATGGAAAAGCAATATCTGTGACTGATGATATCTTTCCCACTATGAAAATAATGGAAGAAGGGGTGTGGTCATACAAATACATATGTGAATGTGTGTGTATATGGTTACAGTTATATATGGATAGAGGGCATAGGTTGATTTTGTTGGGAAGGGAGAGTACTCAAGGGATGGAATTATGAGGTGAGAGAGGAAAGTGGCAAGAGGAGATGGGGAGAGACATGGTAGGGTAAACTATCTCATGTAGGGAAGTGGGTGCAAAGGAGGGGGAGAATAAGGAAGGCTAAAAAGGCAAAACCACATTCACATTGAATTTGGTTCAGGGAGAAAATGACATACATACTAAATGGGATATCTCAACCTGCAGCAGGATAGGGGGAAGGGGGATGAGAGGAGGGATGATGGATGGGAGGGCATCCTTGGGGGGAGGGGAGGTTGGAGGTACCCACTATGGAAGAGGGACAGGATCACGTAGGGAATGGACCAGGTGGGGGGGGGATGAGTGGGAGGGAATTATAAGCAGCCTTGTACAATATATCTACTATGATAATGTTTTGCATAGCTAGACATGTACAACATATACTGAATTACTTCTATCCCAAGAAGGAATGGGTGACAAGGGAGGAAGGAAATGGATCTGAAATTCGAGGTCGTAACATTAAATGTTTCAAATATATATAAATACTATTATTAATACTCTTTTGCCTATAATTGGGAGATAAGATGTGCAGGCATTGGGACACAAAGATTCATCTTCCTCTAATGGAAAAGTCGATGGGGGTATGGGAGAAGGTATGGGAGAGAGCAGATTGGAGGAAGCGATATCTTGTGGGACTGCTATTCTGGGAGGTTGGGTAGGGGAATAATGGGGGGAAAATGAATGTAACTCAAAATCTGGCAGAAATGAATGATGTAAAACAGAAGTTAATAAAGTATTTGTTTAAAAAAAAAAAAAAAAAGAAAATCTAACTTCATGATCAAACCACTACGCCAAGAACTAGTGGTGAAATTACGTATTTCTAACCACTAACCATAGCATTTTCTAGTCATTGTTAATGAAGACTAGCAGTTCTGTTTCTTTTTATTATCCAGCCTCCAGCGGTATATTAAAATCTTGAAAATTTTTGAATAATATAAATCTACCTTATTTTCATATATTTTCCTGCTTATTAAAAATGTATGTTACATATCAGATATAATGTGAATGTTGTAAGAATTGCTCTAATAATAATTTGTTTTTTATAGCATGCTACAAATCAGTTTAAGTAGTTAAATTTGTTCTAATAAATACTTATCAATTTCAGTGGAATAATTTTGGGTTTCTAACCTATATAACTTAAAACCTTTACCTTTGTGTATTCCCAGGTGATTCTGGCAGAAGTTTCAGAGGATGGATCAACCAAGTTTTAAATCATGATTTAGTTTTTCAGCACATAAAAATTATTTATCCAACAGCTCCTTCCAGGTATGTAGTGACTGTACTCATTGACCAATATAACTTTTTATTAACATAAAATTCAGTAGTAATGGTGTTGGAAATATCTTAAAATTACTTCCTTGTGTTTTCACTTTTCAGTAAATACACCATTATTTTAATTTAAATTTTCATTTTGTAAATTTGACCCAAAAGTTAGGGAGGACATCTAAGATTCTTTAAACTTGTTTCATTATATTAAATCATTTAAGACTAGTAATTTTTTCCTCTAAAGAAACTCTTACTTGAAATATCACTTCTAGACCATATAAATAAATTAGACCTTCTATATCAAGGAGAAACAGAAGCAAAATCCTAATATAAGTCAATCACAGGCAAGAAAACATAGTAGGCTTTTTTTTTAATTCATAAGTAATATCCAGTGGATAGGAATTGAACAAGCTTTAACAGATTTTTCAAGTAAGGGCTAACTAAGATTTAAGGGGAATTTTTAGAAAATTATGTTTAAAGAATCCTTTCATGTAATCTCAGAGTCTATCTTCTCTAACCCCTGTCTTAACAAGAATCCCCTCTATAACATCCTGGATAAGTTTATTCAGCTTTTGCTTGAACACTTCCAGTGAGGGGGAATGTACACGAAGAAGAAATGACTAGACATATAGGACAAGATCTAGGAAAAAGCAGTTGTCAGTCATATCACAAGGCATAGAGAGGTCAATAGGATAAGAACCGAGAAAAAGACAGATTTGACAGTTAAAGACATTGGTAAACTGGGAGGAAGCTGATTGTTTGAGCAATGGAGTTGGAAACTAGATTCAAGGGACATAGTAAAAAGCCATCTTTCAGAATGAAATCCTGAAGATATCAAAAGAAATTCCAAGGAGGAAGAAAATGGACAATATTCTGAAGAAAGCAATTTGTTTTCATGGAGAACTCACCAGCCAAGTGTTAGAGAAAACTTAACTACCCCCTGATGAGTACATGTCACCTGGAATAGATCAACCAAAAAATGTAATTACTGAGCCACCATCAGCAGTATTTGAAAGGTTCTGGAAAAGGGCAGAAGTCCCAGTTTTCAGAAAGGGAAGAGTAGAATTTGTTCATTGTGGGCCAGTAACCTTGACTTCAGTTCCTGGGAAAACTGGAGAAAAGAAGTATCAGATAGGTGGCCCACATGCCACAGTACTCTTAACTTGGACCAGAACCAGATTAAAATGTAATTGACAAATTTTTAGCAAAATAAATAAAAACACAAGAGAAGATAGATAGTTAATATATGGTTTTCTAAGTCAATATGCATCCTATAGGGATCCCTAATATATATGGTTTAATAGCCCCTGTTTCTGTTTGAGTTTGCCACAACCATTCTAGAACACATTCTTAAAAAGATGGTTGGTGGAAACCTAGAAAAACATCAGTGACTGAGAGCCATCATGACTCTGTTAAGAACAGGTCATGCTAGCCTAACTTCCTTACTTTTTTGATAGGGTTACTATATTGGTAGCTGGAGAATATTGTAATTTTAATTATCTAAAAATAATATCATGCTTGTTTTGCAGAAAAGTTGATATGGGTTAATTGGTAGTGTAATTAAATGGATGTGGAGCTGATTGATTAGCCAGACCATGTGCTGTTAATCTTTTTTGTTAATGAATTCAGTAAAGGCAGAGATGGCATCCTTTTCAAATTTGCAAGTGACACAAAGCAGGAAGAAATGACTATAATAGTAATGGAATTTGAATATCCCCTTGTATTTGCAAGCTAACAGGTACTTCGCACTTAGTTCCAAGCTCACCACTGTGTCAAGTATTAAGACCCAGAACTTGTGAATCCCACAGTGGGATGGACTTCCTGAT
>WOXC01004245.1:0-200556 GCA_011680675.1 Gymnobelideus leadbeateri | reverse complement strand
CAGATGTTTTTATTCCTTTACAGGAATTTCAAAAGATCACTGAGGAGAATAATTCCTTCAAAATTAGATTGGAGAAAATGGAAGCTAATGACTTTGTGAGAAATCAAAATACTCTAAAACAGATCCAAACAAATGAAAAAATTGAAGGCAATGTGAAATATCTCATTGGAAAAACCACTGACCTGGAAAACAGATCCAGGAGAGAGCATTTAAAAATCATTGGACTACCTGAAAGCCATGATCAAAAAACAAAAAAACAAACAAAAACAAAAACAAAACAAATAAAAAACAACTTTAGAAATAATTCTTCTAGAAATTCTCAAGGAAAATTGCTCTGATATTCTAGAATCAGAGGGCAAAATAGAAATTGAAAGAATTCACTGATTACCTCTGGAAAAAGATCCAAAAATAAAACTCCTAGAAATATTATAGCCAAATTCCAGAGTTCCCAGGTAAAGGAGGAAATATTACAAGCAGTCAGGGAAAAACCATTAGAGTACTGGGAAAGCACAATCAGGATAACACAAGATCTAGGAGCTTCTACATTAAGGTATCAAGGGGCTTGGAATATGATATTCTGGAGGACAAAGGATCTAGGATAAAAACCAAGAATCACCTACTCAGCAAAACTGAGTATAATATTTCAGGGGAAAATATGGTCATTCAATGAAATAGAGAACTTTCAAGCATTTTTTCAAACAATTTTTTGAAGAGGGAGGGCAGGGTAGTTGGGGTTAAGTTATTTGTCCAAGGTCACACAGCTAGTAAGTGTTAAGTGTCTGAGGTCAGATTTGAACTCAGTTCTTCCTGACTTCACTGCCAGTGCTCTATTTACTGTACCACCTATCCTCCCCTCAAGCATTCTTGATGAAAAAACCAGAGTTGAACAAAAAATATGATTTTCAAATAAAAGAAGCAAGAGAATCAAGAGAAGGTAAGCAGGAAAAAGAAACCATAAGGAACATATTAAAGTTAAATTATTTACATTCCTACATGCAAACAATAATTGTAACTTATGAGACTTTACTCAGTATGAGGATAGATGAAGGGAATATATGTATATATATGTATATATATATATATATGCATGTATGTATGTATAGGAGTGTGTACATGTATATCAATATATATGTGAGTATGTGTATATGTGTGTACAGGTATATGTAGACAAAGGGCACACAATCAATTGAAGAAAAAATAAAATTAAGAAGTGAGAGAGGAACATATTGGGAGAAGAAGAAAGGGAGAGATAGAATGGGGTAAATTATCTCACATAAAAGAAGCAAGAGAAAACTATTACAATGGAAGGGAAGAGCAGGAAGATGAAAGGGAATGGGTCAACCTTACTCTCACTGAATTTAACATACAAACTCAATTGGGTGTCGTACCCTACAGGAAAGTAGGGAGGAAGGGGATAAGATGGTAGATGATAGACGGGAGGGCAGATTGGGGGTTAGGTTACTTAGAGAGAAACACTTTTGAAAAAAGAGAGGGTCAAAATAGAAATAGAATAAGTGGGATATGGGATAGGATGAAGGGGAAAATAGTCTTTCACAATATAACTACTATGGAAATGTTTTGTGTAACTACACATATACAATCTATATTGAATTGATTGTTTTCCCAGTGGTGGTGGGTGAGAAGAGAAGAAGGAAAAGAATTGGGAAATTTAAGTTTTAAAAATAAACGTTAAAATATTGATTTTTTTTAACATGCAACTGAGAAATAAATCATATACACTAAAATAGGTCATATATCACATAAGGGTGTCACTGAACTGGGCATCACAGAGACATAGATCCATTCACCAGGAAGGACATTCTCAAAGGTGCCTTTCTGATAGTGGTATCTTAATGCTCTGATTTTGAGTGTTCTTCTACCCCAGAGTTAGCTGATTTGCATATAAGGCATAAGGGCATGGGGGATTTGGAGGGATTACATGTCAGGGAGGAAAAATTTGATGTTGACAAAATACAATTTTTGGTATATTGCTGTAACAACCTTAGAAAAATGATATGTCAGAATTTTTCCATGAGTTCTATAAATTTGCATCTCTGTTAAGGGTAGACTGTCATGCTGATCTCAAGACAAATAGATTTAATCCTATATTTACAAATGTATATACGTTTTAAAATTATGACTCTTGGCCAACATATTAGTTTTTCCTTTGTATTTTATTATTTATAATTTTAAAAACATTCTCTTCACCAAAAACACTGATAAAAATATTGAACAGAAAAGATCCGAGTATGGAAGATAGAAAATGCCATAGTAATCCACCAGTGGCATTCCTAGAGTTTTACCTCAATCAAGATTTTGTGATCAATCAGGATGTTGTTTGCTACTTTCTAACTTGAACATAAGTATATCATTAAATTGTGACAAACATATTTGTAATAACAGTTTAACAATATCTATGTGTTTTCTTCATCTAGTGGTTTGGTAGCCTTTTAAAAAAATAATTTATCTAGTTCCTGTTATTTTTAGTATTAGAGATGTTGTTATTCATTGTTCCTTTTCAAAGAGGACCAATGGTATCACAGGGTGATGCCTTGACTTGAGCATGAATTGGCTTTAAGTGAAACTGAGTTACACAAAGTCATTACCAAAGTCTAGTGGTAGGATAAAAAGTCATAATAATTGGCCATGGCTTGGGTTGCAGTAGATGACCTTGGTGTTTTGAATATTTGACTAAGCTCTTAAGTATTCCATAGTACCTGCTTCAGCTGCTTTCGTGTCTATAGAACAAACTGTTCTCATTTACCCATTCCACCAGAGGAAGTCTCCGTATGCTTGTGGTCCACATCTCCCTAAGTCACTGAAGGGTTTGAGGTCTATTGGTACCCTCAATCTAGTTTATTCCCTCTGTGAAGACAGTTTTTACCAGGGCATAGCTGCTGCACATGGTAAAGCTTCTTGGAGCCACTGGTGAGTAGATAAAAGGTAAACACCCAACGGAGATGATAAACCCTTAAAGTGGCTCAGTAAGCCCTCATACTAGAGGTGCTAGTCCTTCCTAAATACCCTATAAATTACATCTTAGAAGTCATTTCATTGTATTTGTGATGACTAACTTTGATAGAAGGGTTCCTCTCATCAATGCAAGGCTATAAGCAACTTTGAAAGACTAATGGTGAAAAGGGCTATCCACATCCAGAGAAAGGATTATAGAGTCTGAATGCAAATTGAGGCAAACTTCTCTCTCTCCCTCTCCCTCTCTCTGTCTCTCTCATTTCTTCTTTCTCATTGTTCATTCCATTGGTTAATAATCCTTCTTTACATCTTGGCTAATGTTCAACGTGAAGGTATTTGTAGAACCTATATTGTATTGTATGCCACCATAGTGGGGGAATGAAGGGGAGGGGAGAATATCTGGAACTCAAAAGCTTGTGGAACTGAATAGCATGGAATAAAAGTAAATAAATATTTTTTATAAATATTTTTAAAAAAAAAGAAATCATTTCAAACTCCTCATTAAAAAAAATAAATGCCTAGAAAAGCCCAAGGCTCATATATAGAAAAACAAAACAAAAACAAAAGCAGAACAAGGCAATTGGATAAAGAGTTCTAGTCTTAGGACAAGGAATTAACTAGCATTGGATCATTATTTCTTTTTCTGAGTTTTCATAAAATATCTATTTATTAGTCAGTTCTAGAAATTTCCTGGGATTTAATGCCACATGTGTGCATCTATAGTTTTCTTAATCATTTTCCCTTTCTAATAAGGGGGACATTTGTCCATCTTCTGACACACTTTAAGGTCCCTATAATTTCTCAAATAACACAAACTATTCTGTGATTTCACTAGCAATTTCTTTCCCAAAATGTTACAAAAACCGATTAATCATTGAACTTTAGGAACTGTTTAGGAAGACAGGGTTAAACAACAAGTTATTTACTCAAAGTCAAGCCAAATGTTTACAACCATGTATATGAGAATACACTGAAAGAAATTTGTGATTTTTTTTAATTCTAATAATTTATGTTGAATTTTATGGGAGTTAAAAATGACATTTATTTTGCTCTAGATTTCATTATGTGTAGTATAAACTCCTGGATTTTTGGTAGCCCCAAACTCCATGGCTGAAAGATTTCAATTTTGTATGTGTTTGTGTGTTTGTGCAGAGGGAGGGGGGAGAGATAGGGGTAGGAGGGTGGAGGTTTCTTTAAATTTTATTTTCATGTCTGTTTCTTATATGTCATTCTTACATGACTTACTTTGCTCTAAAACTTCAGGTTGTTCGTGTATTTTTTCCCAGACCTAGAGACCATGAAATACCTCCATTTCATCTCCACATCTATGTGTGATATTGATAATACTGACCAAACAACTCTCTCAGGATAAAAATAACTGGATCCAGAAGATTTATTCACTTCTCAAAGATGAAAAAGACATAAAAGTTAAACTATTTTGGGAAAAAAAAGAATAAACGAGACAAATTATGAATATACCCATTTGATAAATACTTAAAAGAGCCAAAGCACTCTTCTAGACCCAGGGGATAAAAAAACAAACAAAAAAAAAACAAATTCTCCCTGAATAAGAATTTATGGTGGAGTTTCCTAACCTAGGGTATATGAATTTGTGCTTTTTGTTTTAATTTTTGGTAAATACATTTCAATATTATTTTAGGCATTTTAAAACCTTCTGAAGAATCCAGAATGCTAAAGGGCTCAATGTGAAGAAACCCTGACCTAGGGTAAAATAACATTTAGATAAATAAACAGAATATATTTTGAGGGGAAAAGTGCTAAAAATTAGGGGGCCAAGGAAAGGCTTCCTATATGAAATGATGCCTAACTTTCACCTTGAAGGGAGGTAAGATTTCTAAGAGCTGAGGGTAAGGAGGGAATTATTCTATGCACAAAAGACAACTGTGCCAAGAAATAGGCAAAGGAGATGTAATACCAAATTTGGCAATCCCCAAATTTGGTTAAAAGAAAAAAGAGAGATTATGGCAGGGGCAAAATGATAGAGTAAAGTCAGGGACTCACCTGAGCTCTACTCTAAACAAATTCTAGAGTGGTAAAACCCACAGAAAGACAGTAAAAATTTTCTGGCCCAAGACAGCTTAAAAGGTCAGCAGGAAAGGTCTATTGAATCATGGGCAGTGAGGAGCACAGTCCAATGCAGGCCATGCCAGCATAGACCTAGCCCTAGCAAACCAAGAACAAGTCTCTGGGCAACTGAATTAGTGACAGCAGTGGCAGTTTCCAGAACTCTCAGTCCACATATGGTAAGGGCACCATACATTGGGTCAGAAGGAGATTTACAGGGTTCCCTTTGTTGTCACCTGGGTGAGGATTCTGTTACATTGCCTATACTAGGATCTGGGTCATAGCTCAGAGTCTTAATTTCAGGGAGGAGGAGAATTAGCAAAGCAGGGTTTGAAGCCTGACACAGGGGAGTAGGGACCTTGGACACAATTCTGGGGTTGAAAAGAGTGCTTGTAGTGACTCACAAGCAATGTAGAGTACAGGAGAGTAGTAAACACACCTCTCACTAGATCACCCCACCTTGAAAGTGTTAAAAACTTACAGGTCCCAGTATTACTTCTGAAAACATCTGCACAAAAACCTGAAGCTTGGGGCAGTGCCTTCTCCATCTGGGAAGTAGAGTCCCACTTTAGCATAAAGTTAAAAGTCAAGAAATGGGTTGGAAAATAAACAAACAACAGAAAAATTGTGACCATAGAAATTTACTATAGGGGTGGCTAAGTGGCCCAGTGAATAGACCACTAGCCCTAGAGTCAGGAGGACCTAAGTTCAAATCCAGCCTCAGACACTTAACACTTACTGTGTGACCTTGGCCAAGTCACTTAACCTCAACTGCCCTGCCTTCTGTAATGGTAATGGGATTTGAAGTTCTTCCATGACTCTTGTATTGGCAAGCTAACAGGTACTTAGCACTTAGTTTCAAGTTTATAATTATGTCAAGTATTAAGACCCAGAACTGGTGAATCCTGCAGTGGAATGAACTTGCTGATAGCAGGAAGGGATGGGGCAGGGAGGAGCTGATACCATATATAAGGAGACGCCCAGGCTAGAGAGAGAAGAGATTGCAGACCTCTTAGTTAAAAAAACAAACAAAAAAAAAAACCGCAAGCAGCCAAAAAGAAACAATTCAAACACGGTTAATCCATAGTGAGGATAATATAAGGTTTAACAGCTTCTACATTAAAGGATTGGAGGGCTTGAAATTTGATATTCCAAAAGACAAAAGGCTAGCATTACCACCAAGAATCATATATCCAGCAAAACTGAATATAGTTCTTCTGGGAAAAAATAGAAATTCTATGAAAAGGAGGACTTTCAAGCATTCCTGTTGAAAAGACCAGAACTAAATAAAAAAAAAAATTTGACTTTCAAATACAAGATGGAAAAGAAACATAAAAAGGTAAACAGGAAATAGAAATCATAAGGGATGTCATAAGGTTAAACTCTTTACAGTCATTCAATGAAAAAATTATATTAATAATTCCTAAAAAAAAAAAAAAACCTTCCTCATTATTAGAGCAGTTATAAGGAGAATATGTAGACAGAAAAGAGACATGTGAGGGCATAATTATCTCAAAAAGTTAAGGGATGAGAAAGAAGCATGCACTGGGAGAAGGAACAAAGGAGAGGTAGAATGGAATAAATTGTCTGACAGAAAAATGGCCTGAAAGATTTTACGGTGGAGGAAAGAAAATGGGGAAGTAAGGAGAAGAACACATGAATCTTAGTCTGATTGGAATTGTCTCGAAAAGGGAATAATATGCACACGCAGTTGGCTTAGACATCTATCTTACATACAGGAAAGTAAGAATGGAAGGGGATAACAGAATAGGGAGGGGAGCTTGGCTGAAGTGAAAGTCAGAAGCAAAACATTTTTGAAAATGGACAGGGTAAAAGGTGAGAGAGATGAGGATAAACGGGGGGGAGGGGGCAGAATAGAGAGAAATACACAACTGGTAATCATCACTGAGGAAAAAAATAATTTACCATGGATTTCCCTAATAAAGACTACATTTCTCAAACATAAAGAAAACTGAGTCAAATGTATAGAAATAAAAAGCATTTCTCAGCTGATGTGGTCTAAGTATATGAAGAGGCAGTTTCCAAAGTAATTAAAGTAACCTATGGTCATGTTTAAAAATGCTCCAAATCACTATTGATGAGAGAAATGCAAATTAAAATAACTCTTTAGGTACTATCTCACACATGTCAGGCTGGTTCATATGACAGAAAAGGAAAATGACACATGTTAGAGGGAATATAGGAAAATTAAAACACTAATTTACTATTGGTGAAGTTGTATACTGATTCAACTATTCTAGAAAGCAATTGAGAACTAAGCCCAAAGGGTTATAAAATCAGGCACACCCTTTGATCAAACAATACCACTACTATGTCTGTATCCCAAAAAAGATAAGAAAATGAAAAAGTAAAGGACTTATGGGTACAAAAAATATTTATAGTAGCTTTTCTGGTGGTGACAAATAATTAGAAATTATGAGGAGGTCCACCAATTGAAAATGGTTAAACAAGTTGTTGCATATTATTGAAATGGAATACTACTGTGCTTTAAGAAGTGATAAACAGGATGCTCTCAGAAAAAAAAAAAAACAGAAAAAAACATGGTAAGAGTTACATGAGGGGGGGCTGAGCCAAGATGGCGGAGTAGAAACAGCTCATCCATGCCACTCTGCCCCCAGAGGCCCCCCAAACTATGTAATAGGGGACTCTGAACAACTTCTGGAGCCCCAGCACCCACAGAACAACACAGAGAAGCTAACCTCCCGCTGAGGACAGCCCAGAAGCCCTTCAGGAAGGACCAGCACAGCACTCTGGGAGCCAGCAGCGTGCAGCGCGCAGAGTGAGGGGAGCCGAGCCGAGCCCAGGTCCACTTGAGCCAAGGTTTTAGTCCCAGCGTGGCAGGGCCAGCAGCCAGCTGGAGAGAACCCAGAACACCTGCAGCCTTGGCGACTCCAGAATTATCAACATAGACATGCCTAGGACAAAGTAAGAGGTTAGTGCCCTATGGACTTTGGGACCAGTATTTGGGGAATGCGTCGGCTTCCTCCCCTGGGGGCTAGAAGCCACTGAGGAGACACGCCATTTTGCAGTTTTCAGAGGCAGCTCCAGCTCTTGGCCTGCAAAATGTAGGGAGATCCAGCAATCAGTCTTGGGGGGTAATCGCTCTTGCTTTAACCTCCCTGGATCCGGATTGTGATCTAGAGTGGAAGTCGTGGGTGGGTTTACAGCTTGCTAGAAATGGAAGTTGCCCCCCACATGTTCGGGATGAAAATTCCTCTATCTGGCCTTCAAGGCATAGTGTGGCAACAAGCCTAAAAGTCAAGTAATTAAGTGGCAACATGCCAAGGCAAAGGAAACAGAAAAATGCAACCCTAAACTCCTATTTTGGGGGCATAGAGCAGGAAAAGGACTGTGAGGTCAGAAATCCTGCTCCAAAAGCCCCAGGGGAAACCATGAGCGGGTTGCAGGCCATAGAGGACCTTAAGAAGGACTTTAAAAATCAAATAAGAGAAGTGGAGGAAAAAGTGGAAAGAGAAATGAGAAGGATGCAGGAAAAGTATGAAATGAGGGTCAATAGCCTGACTGAGGAAAACAACACCTTAAAAAACAGACTAACTCAAATGGCAAAGGAGGCCCAAAAGGGCAATGAGGAGAAGAATGCCTTAAAAAGTCAAATTTGCCAGATGGAAAAAGAATCTCAAAAGTTCGCTGAGGAGATTCATTCCTTCAGAGTTAGACTAAAGCAAATGGAAGCTAATGACTTTATGAGAAATCAAGGTGCTGTTAAGCAGATCCAAACAAATGAAAGATTAGAAGGCAATGTGAAATATCTCATGGGAAAAACCACTGACCTGGAAAATCGATCCAGGAGAGACAATTTAAAAATTATTGGGCTACCTGAAAGCCATGATCAAAGAAAGAACCTAGAATTCGCCCTTCAAGAAATTCTCAAGGAAAATTGCCCTGATGTTTTAGATCCAGAGGGCAAAATAGAGGTTGAAAGAATCCACCAATCACCTCCTGAAAAACATCCCAAAAAGAAAACTCCCAGGAATATTATAGCCAGGTTCCAGAATCCCCAGATCAAGGAGAAAATACTACAAGCAGCCAGGAAGAAACAATTTCAATATTGTGGAAACACAATCAGAATAGCCCAGGACCTGGCAGCTTCTACACTGAGGGATCAAAGGGCATGAAATATGATATTCCAGAGGGCAAAAGAACTGGGAATGAACCCAAGGGTTACCTAACCAGCAAAACTGAGTATTTTGTTTCAGGGGAAAATATGGTCATTCGGTGGAATAGAGGACTTTCAAGCATTCTTGAGGAAAAAAACAGAATTGAATAGAAAATTTGACATCCAGACACAAGAAGGAAGAGATGTCTGAGAAGGTAATCAGGGAAAAGAAATCAAAAGGAACTTATCAAAGTTGAACTATTTACATTCCTATATGGAATAGCAATAACCGTGACTGATGATATCTTTCTCACTATGAAAATAATGGAAGAAGGGTGTGTGGTCATATGAATACATATATGATTGTGTGTATATATGGTTACAGTTATATATGGATAGAGGGCATAGGTTGAATTTGTTGGGAAGGGAGAATACTCAAGGGATGAAATTATGAGGTGAGAGAGGAAAGTGGCAAGAGGACATGGGGAGAGACAGGGTAGGGTAAACTATCCCATGTAGAAGAAGCAAGGGGAAGTGGTTGCAAGGGAGGGGGAGAATAGGAAGGCAAAAAAGGCAAAACTACATTCTCATTGAATTTGGTTCAGGGAGAGAATGACATATATACTAAATGGGATATCTCAACCTGCAGCAGGATAGGGGGAAGGGGGATGAGAGGAGGGATGATGGAAGGGAGGGCATCCTTGGGGTGAGGGGAGGTTGAAAGTACCCACTATAGAAGAGGGACAGGATCATGTAGGGAATGGACCAGGTGGGGGGTGGGATGAGTGGGAGGGAATTATAAGCAGCCTTGTACAATATATCTGCTATGATAATGTTTTGCATAGCTAGATATGTACAACATATACTGAATTACTTACCTTCCCAGAGGGAATGGGTGACAGTGGAGGAAGGAAATGGATCTGAAATTCGAGGTCTTAACATTAAATGTTTCAAATATATATATAAATACTATTATTAATACTCTTTTGCTTGTAATTGGGAGATAAGATGTGCAGGCATTGGGACACAAAGATTCACCTTCCTCTAATGGAAAAGTCGAAAGGGGTATGGGAAAAGGTATGGGAGAGCAGACTGGAGGAAGTGATATCTTGTGGGGCTGCTATTCTGGGAGGTTGGGTAGGGGAATAATGGGGGAAAATGATTGTAACTTAAAAACTGGTAGAAATGAATGATGTAAAACAGAAGTTAATAAAGCATTTGTTTAAAAAAAAAAAGAGTTACATGAGGGGCGGCTAGGTGGCACAGTGAATAGAGCACAAGCCCTGGAGTCAGGAGAACTCGAGTTCAAATCCAGGCTTAGACACTTGACACACTAGCCATGTGACCTGGGTTTGAGTCACTTAACCCCAATCACCCTACCTTCCCCCCTCTAAAAAGAAAAAGAAAAAGAAAAAAGAAAAAAAGAAAGACTTACACGAACTGATACAAAGTGAAATGAGCAGAGTTAGGAGAACATTGTATAACAGTAAAAGCATCATTGTATGCTTTGAATAACTTAGTTATTCTCAGCAATACAATGATCCAAGACAACTCTGTAGGACTTATGATGAAAGGTGCTGTGTGTCTCCAAAGAAAGAACTGGTAGACACTGAATGAAGATCAAAGAAATTGCTGCCTTCTCAATGAGGGGAGGGAAGTAAAGAATTTAGAATTCAAAATTTGAAAAGAAAATAACGTTATATTGTTTTTACATGTAATTTGGGTAAAATTAAATACCATATAAGAAAAAGAGCAAAGAGGATATGAAGGAGAATAATTTCCTAGAAAGGTTAGCTTGAAACAAGATGTGAAGAATATTAAACCCCAAGCCTCGTAGTTCATATTTTACTTTGGAGGAAATATGGTAAATATAACATGGTAAAAAATATGGCAAATGTTTTTTGAACAAAGAAGAAATATTCAGGTTTTTATTAAGGTGATTTGCGTAGCTTTGTGGAGGATAGATTGAAGATGAAACATTGGAAGAAAGGAGAAAAGTATTGTAACATTCAAAATGAGTAGTGAGCAGAGCCTAACCTGGCCCTTTATTCACAAATGTGAGGAAAGGAAAATGAAAGAATGTGAGAGATGTTTTGGAGTTTAAACAGTCAAGGCATAATTACAGGATGAAGGGCACATAAAAGAAAAGTCTAGAATTGAAAGTAACACAAATTTTAAAAATTGTGAACCTGAATTACTGTTAGGAAGAAGGTGTCCTCAACATAAATAGGAAAGTTTGGAGAAGGCATCCCCTCCCCCTCTCCCACACACACATAGAGCAGGGTCTGGGTGTGTGTGTGGGGGGGAGGGCAATAAGGAAGGATAATAAGACATTTTAAACTTTTGGATAGATTCATTTTGATAATAGATAGAATGTCAAGTATAGATGGTAATTGGTTATGAGGGACTAGAGTTCCACAGAAAGATGAGTATTGAATATATAAATTTGGAGCATTTACATAGAGATGATAATTGAACTCATGGGACCTGGAGAGCTCAAAGAGAGTGCAGAAAGATACTCCAAATGGGTGGTTACCATTATCAAAGTTTGCAAAGTGTTTCACATGAAATATCTCATTTTGGTCTCATAAAATCCACAGGAGGCAAACACTGTTATGGTTCAAATTTTACAGATTAGAATAATGAAGCAGATGGGAGTCAGGTCATTTGACCCACCTCATATAGATAGTATTTGAAGCAGGATTTGAGCTCAGGTCTTCCTACATTGTAAGACCTAGTTACCTTTACATCACCTAAATATAAAAGTTTATTTGGGGGGAAAATATATGGGGGGAAAAATAACAAGATCAGATATGTTTCACAACTATAGTTAAGGCTTGAATTCTTAAACAAAGGATAGAAGAATTATAAAAAGACAATCTATACTATACAAAATGAAAAAGTATACACGTGAGGAAATCTCATCACCAATAGAGAATTTCTTGTTAACATTGAGCTGAGTTTCTTTTATAGCAGTGGCTAACACATGTGACAAGCACAGGTTTCCCTATATTATTGAAGAGCGTACCCTCTAAGAGAGTTAGGGTTGTTCTGGAGACCCCAAAATACCAACATTCCAGGTCCTGCCAAATGAATTTGACTCGAGTCTTCTCAGCCAAAGAAAAGTAAAATTTATTAACAGTTTATTTGCGTTAGACACAGAGAAAGTCTGTGATAGGTCATTCTGTGGTGCTCTCGCTATTCTATGGCACTCTCCCTCTTCTATGGCATTCTATGGCACTCTCACTATTATGACAACAATTATTAAAAAGTCATCAAAAAAGTATATCTCTCTTGTTTAGCTAATAGACTTAGAGCCAAAAGGCATCACAACTCACCTCAGGACCTAATTGGCTTAGAACCAAAAGGTGTGAAAGTCTTCCTGCAAGCAAGTTTCCCCAATCAAGCTTCCTCCTTGGGCAAATTCCTCCCCCAAAGCAATATAAATCTCCCTGAATATATATATAGTTTTCACCTGATGGGCTCTATGTGACTCAGCATGGAATGGATCACAGCTGTGAACTGGGCTAGAATTCAAAGCAGCAAAACATCCATGATTGCAATACCTGCAGACCTTTAGATGTGGGAACACAGTTCCTGTTCCTAGGGAGAAAAAAAAGGGAACACATGTGGTCACAGAGGCCTATAAATGGACGGGGAAAACTTTGTATTCCCTTAAGCCTTTAGACATATAGAAGAAACCCATGAAATTAAAAGAAAAATATCAATAGGTCAGAGTGAAGAGTTAAATGGTAGGTATCTTTGACATGCTAAATGAGCATCATTGCTGTGGGGTTATTGAAACTAAAACTTACTAAAAACACTTAAAATTCTCCACACTCTCCTGCTCAACAGTAAGCAGTTGTTGTTTTCCTGAGAAGGGAAATAAAGGTTTAAGTGTTGGTGACACCTCCCTTCTGACAAAGCTGCTATTTGTAAATCAGCTTAGTTGTCTATTTACCTGTTTGTAGGCAAAATGAATAATGTATATATTTGGAAAGTCTACCATCCAGAGGCTACATGAAAAGATTATATCCAAGTCAAGTAATGCTCACTTTGAACAGTTCTCCCATTCTTCTCTGTGTCAAGGAAGGCATCCTAGTTATAGGTAGCAAGTGTCTTCTTTGCTTGATGGTGAATATTGAAGATGGATAAAGATGAGATCTGACAACATTTCCATTTCCTCAGTAAGTATCGCTTATGAAGTGTCTTTAATCATTTATGAGCAGGTTTCATTTTCTATTTGCTGCAAATGGTTTGATTCTGCTGGGTTTGACAGCTTTCCGACATCTTCCAAACTGCGGCAATAATAGCCCTGACAATGTCATTTAGAAATCAGCCACACACAGTAAGAACAAAGTTACTGATCTACTGTAAATAATATGATAATGGAATAGCAAGTGGCATAGTAAACAAGATTGAAATGAGATTGTATAGTCTGGCAAGAGAGCCAAGTATTTTGAGATGAAGAAGAGAGAAATTCAAATGCTTTTCTTTTAAACTCCTAATTACCATCTTTGCCAACATTCTACATAAGGAGACTTGCTTCTTGAGCCACTGGGTACTTTCTCTCTTCATCAAGACCCTTCCCATTGCTCTATGACTCCAAAGGCTTCATTCAAACCCACAAATACTGGATACGTGTCCTATGAATTTCCCTTTCCCCATTCACCACCAAAGAGAGTATGGACATGGCTATTATGCCAGAGTATAGATGATTAGCAGGTGAGTGAACATCAACAAAGCCCAACATAGTGTAATTGCAATGCCCCATTCTAGGAACCAAAGGAGGAAATGGTAGTGCATTTCAAGAACCAAAGACAGAAAACTGAGTTACACCAGGTGCAGGAAGCAAGGAAGAAAAGGGGATAACAGGACAGAGCAGATTTAGAAGAACAACAAATATGCAGGAGCATTTTGTTTTGTTTTTCTGATGCCAATTTGTTCCAGGTAAGAGTCAGGTGTAACAATTGATTGACAATATCTACTACCCAGGTCCCACAATCCCAGCCTCACCCCCACCATACTTGCATACTCCCAGTCTCCCCCACTGACAGTGCCTTCTTTCTGAGATACTCCATTCCCATTTGTACTCTCTATTCCACATGCTTAGAATGCTGTTCCTCCTCCTAGCTTTCATGATTTCTTTCAAGTTTCAGTTAAAGTCCTATCTTCTTCAGAAAGCCTTTCCCAGTCCACCTTTATCTTATTATTTTCCCTATGAGACTACTCCCAGTTTATCCTGTATATATCTTGATTCTACATAATTGTTTTTATGTTGTCTCCCCAATTAGAATGTGAACACCTTGACAGTATGGGCTGCATTTTTGCCTCTCTTTGTATCCCCAGTGGATAGCATGGTTTCTGGCACAAATTAAATGCTTAATAAATACTTTTTGACTCATTGACAGACTAACATTTAGCTGAAAACAATGGTGCTGTGGTCCTAGCTGCCTTCTCTATGTAGACCCTCAGAGTCATTCCTCAAACTTTTAAGTCTTGGGGTATGCATCAGTCTATTTCGAAAGGATGTTTTGTTGTGTATCCAACTATAAGTTAAGATTATGTTATTTGCACTACCCTGGATTTGACTTGAGTTTTCCTCAGCTTTCCTGAAATATTTAATCTTCTGTTCTCCTTCTGTATCTTACTTCTACTCCAATGTAAGGGGCACAGATCCCACTCCTTCATTCTTTTTCCAACTATTTCCATTGCTTTAGTGTCATTTTCCTTCAACTTTCAAACCTTTTAATTGCCAGGTTCCCTGTTAGCTTTTTTGACTCCTGTTTTCTGATACTCAACTCTCTCATTTGTGTATGAACATGTACAACACTCTATTCTGGTAGAGAAAAAGACAGAAATCTATATTCTTCCAATTAGATTGGGTATTCCTGTAAGGCTGGGTACAAAATTTTGAGTGAGAGTATTTAGACTTGAATCCTATCTCAGCTAAAGTACCTTGTGTGTGCAAGTCATTCCACCATTTTGCCCACAGTCACCTCATTTGCAAAATGAAGGGTTATATCAATAAATTTATCCCTTGTAGCTCCAAATCTATGTTTGTTGTTCAGTCATTTTTTTTCAGCTGTGCCTGTCTCTTTGTGATCCAATTTGTGGTTTTCTTGGCAAAGTTGCTGTAGTAGTTGCCATTTCCTTCTGCAACTTATTTTACAAATGAAGAAACTGAGGCAAACAGTATTAGGTGGCTTGCCCAGGATTACATAACTAGTAAGTGTCTGAGGTGAGATTTGAACAAGAAAGGATGAATCTTTCCCAAGTCCAGGCCCAGCACTCTATCCATTGCACCACATCTATGAGGATATGAGAAATTACATATAACCTGAATCTCAAAAATCCAATAGTTTAGGACTCTCTCCTTATTGGTGGGGATCAATACTGTGCAACTGCATGAGGGACTGAGTAAGTTGATGAGAGAGGAGCTCTTCAGTCTTTGGACTTATCAGGTTCTTTAGATTCTGCAGATGCTTCAAGTGCTTCTTGTTTCTAGCTTTGAGAGGGAAGATGGATAATGCCAAATCCATTTCAAGTTGCTGGAGGAAAAGATTCTGGGAAGAAGCCAACATGAGATCTGGTAGCCTTCATCACATCCTTATTGTCATGTGCTACCATAGAAACTTTGAATAACTTCTACTTGAGTGAGATATAGGACTGTCCCTCTGTTGTTTTGTCTCTCCCAATGGGAGAGCTCCTTCACTTTGTGTTGTCTGGCTTATTATTGTCTTATGTAAACATTTTTCCCCTGATTTCTGATTTTTGTTACTGACTTGAATGAAATGGTTGCTCTGCTACTTGCTAAATGTATCTTCACTGTGAAATTGGTGTTATTGGGGAGGAAAGCAAATCTTGAGTATAAAGCATAGAGTCTTCCTGCTTAACCCATTGATAAGTCCATAAATAAAGTGATCAGAAGTAAGCTTGAACTTGAAAAATAAATCTCCTGGACTAATTATTTTTAAGGTAACAAATATACATATCTACATATAAATACATTTATGTGTACACATATGTATACATATGTGTATATATGCATATCTATAGATATAAGAATATGAGTGTGTGTGTGTGTGTGTGTGTGTTTCTGTCCTAATACTCCTTTTCTGAGAAGAACAGACTGTCTAAGCTTCTGACCCCAATCTCCTGTTTCCTCCCTTGGAGAAGGGTTGGAGGAAAAGAAGCTAGAGATATCTACCCTTCTTCCCTTTCAGCCACAAAACAATATTGCCATACTACGTGTGGGATACATCCCTTGCTACATATTTTATTATTTCCTCCTATTCTATCAGCTTAATCCTACACAAAGATTAATAAAAATGAACTTTACTGAGGACATCTATGTGATATTCTCTTCCTTGATCAGCCACAGGCAAATGTATTGTACCTTGACTCTAAGGTAGTGATGTCATTTTGGTCCTCTTTGAGAATGAAGGACAACAACTAACCAACTATCTCCTCCCTTCCCTGCTTAACAAAGTAAATTTTTGTTTTGCTGAGAAGAATGTTTGGGATACCTCCCTTGTGAAAATCTATTATTTTTAAATTATCTTAGTTGTCTATCGGTCTGTTTATAAGCTGCCAATAAATGAACACTGATAATGCTTCCAGAGCAGGTGTGTATTACCACTCAATCCTCTGAGGTTTTCATTGATGTGATAAGATAGAGAAAGTTAAATAGAGGTAGCTAGTTTAACCAAATATGTGGGATTACCTTAGGAACAATACAAATTTACTAGCTGTGTGACCTTGCGCAAGTCACTTAGTCCCAATTGCTCTGCTTTCCCCCCTCTAAAAAGTAAAAGAAAAACAAAAAGAAAAAAACCCCAAATACATGAGGAAAGTATCACAATCCATATAATATGAACCTCCTAGAAAAGGTACTTTAAGTTTTTTCAGATCTGGAGACATTAGGATCATTCAAGGGGACCCTTGAAATCTTACCTTATCACTTTACAAATGAGGAAAATGAAAGGTTAAGGAACTTCTGGGGGTGGTGCTAAGATGACAAAATAGAGGAAGCACTCAGCCTTCCTCTTTCAACATTTCCCTAGGAATAACTTTAAAATAATTCAAATCAAAATCTTGGAGTGGCAGAGTCAACATAAGGTCAGAGCAAGACATTATTGTAACCCGAGACAATTTGGGATGTTGGAAAGAGATATTCATGACAAGGAAATGGAAGCTGGTCCAGAGACCACATGAATACAACACCAGTGGTAGGACTAGGTGGTCAGGACAGAAGCAGCAATACCTTTTGGAGATTTTGGGTCAGAAACAGCAAGATTACCTGGAAACTGATCAGGAATAAATTACAGGATACACCTATGCTAGAATGGGATGCAGGACTGAAAGGTGTCTGGCAACTCCATAACCTATATTCACTACTGGATCATAGCTCAACAGTAGAGAAATTGAACAAGCCCTCAATCAGCTAACTTAGAAAAAATTCCTAAGAACAAATGGATTTACGAGGGAATTCTACCAAACATTTAAGGAATAATTAAATGTAATACTATGTAAACTATTGGGGGAAAAATTGTCAAAAAAAGCATCCTACCAAATTCCTTTTACTGAAATATTGTGCTGATACATAAACCAGGGAAAGTAAAAACAGAGAATGAAAACAACAGACCAATTTCCTTAATAAATATAGATGCAAAAATGAATAAAATATTAAGAAGGAATTTATAACAATATGTCATAAAAATCATCCAATATGACTAGGTTGTATTTATACAAGGAATGCAGAGTGGTTTAATATTATGAAAAACCATCAGTATAATTGACCATATCAATTCAGCAAAAGTCAAATGACTTTATCAATGGATACAGAAAAAGAAAAATATAATACCCATTCCTCTTAAAAGTACTAGAAAACATAGGACTCAAAAGAACTTTTCTTAAAATGATAACTAATATCTATTTAATATCAAGAGCAAGCCTTATCTGTAACAGGGAAAATCTTGCAGCCTTCCCAGTAAGATCAGAGGTGAAATAATGATATCCATTAGAACTGTTATTATTCAATATTGTATTAGAAATTCTAGGTATAGCAATAAGACAGGAAAAACAAAGGAATAAAATTAAGCAATGAGCAAACAAACCTATGACTCTTTATATATGATATGAGGGTATACTTGGAGAACCTTAAAGAATCAACTAAAAAGCTAGTTGAAAAACTCACATAAATCATCACAATTTCTATATATTACCAACAGAACTCATCAGTAAGAGATAGAAAGGAAGACCTGAGTTCAAATCTGGCCTTAACATTTACTAGCTTTGTAAAATTAGTCAATTCATTTAGTCTTTTTGCCTCAGTTTCCCCAATTATAAAGTAGAAAAATTATAAAATAATAGCCCCTATCTCCTAGGGTTATTGTGAAGATCAAATGAGATGATATTTGTAAAGCACTTAATATAGTGCCTGACACATAGTAGGTGCAATATATAAATGCTAGTTATTATTATTTCTACCTAACTTGAAGTACAACACTTTAGCCAGCATTCTATGATAACACTTTTTTTTTTACACTATTCTCTCAATTCACTTTTAATTTTTATTAAGTGTCTTATCAACTACATGCTGGGGATTAAAAAAAATAACTTTTGACCTAAAGGATGTAATGTCAAACAAAGGCAACTTCCAAGGTTCAAAATACCAACATAAGCTGCTCTCCATTCAGTGACAAATTAAGAGCAGAGAAAATCAAAATACAGCATTCACCAAATGTACTGCAATAATTTCAAGTGCTACTCCACCCCTGGGGAGTACATTCATTTAGTCAATCACAAAGCCCCTCTTCTCAAATGGAGATTAGTTTCCAATCATAAAAAAAGTACATTCATTTGGTCAGTTACAGAACACAAAAAAGTCAAAAGTTTCCTACCCCTAGATCACAACTGAATTACAATTATCATCAGTTAATGCCAAGCACCTTCTCAAAAAGGTCAATAGAGAGCACAAAGGCCATCTACCCCTGAGTTACAACAACTTTAAGATATCATCACAACATTTAATACCCAAAGAGAAGCCTTTTCTTCATCTTGACCTGAGGCAAGTTCTCAGCAATCTCTGTTCCTGGGGAGACAAAGCTTAATTAACAAGGCCATAAGATACATTGCTAGTGTCCTCATTAATTCTTTCTCATAATTTATGCATTTATATTTAATATCAAGAGCAAGAGTTATCTGTTACAGGGAAAAACAGTCCTGCAGAACAGTCCTAGGATCCCTGAAAACATTAGCAACACGCTCTTCCAGGATTTCTGTAAACATACAACAAGAAAATCCGTCTTCAGGGCTTCTGAACCAACAGCAAGGTTCCAGGACCTCTGTAACAACAGCACTGTCCTTCACCAACAGATGAATATGGCAAAACAACATCAAAACAGACAAAGTACTGGCATCACAGCCATGTCTCCTCAGTCTTTGGCAGCTCCAGGTGGCAGCTTTCAAAAGTCTGCCTCTCTTCCTCTGGTTGTGCCTTTCTAAATCCAGGGCACCAGCTCCTCCCAGTTCAGCCCTCTCTTTTCATGTCAACAAGTCCATCCCACAAGTGGGATTCACAAGCTCTGGATTTTAACACTCAACCTGAAAACCAAACCAATACAGGGAGATCTTTAAATTCCATTACTATAGGAGCACATGATTAAGGTAGCATGTGGCATGTTCATAAATTTGGTATGAGACATAATGTGACTGGGCAAAACAGATATCCAGCCACAGTTCTACATGAAAATTTGAAATGCAAATGATCAGTCTCACCTGAAAGGGGACAGTATGATGTAGCAATTAACTGAGGAGGTAATATATGATATTGTCTTTGAAAAGACATGATAAATAATAAAGTGGCACCAAAGCTGATTTATGAAGGGGCACAATGAGTTATATGAACCTGGGGTATTTCTCAATTACGTACATAGCAGGATACCCAGGGGTAAATATCTAGCTAAGAGAGAAGAATAGAGTGATGGATTTTCCATTGGGAGCTTGTTTTTGAATATACAAATTTAGGAAGGAAATATCTAGTGATGCTAATTGAAGCCATATAAGTCCATAAAATTATGCAAGGAAAGAATATATTCAGAGAATGGAAGGGATCAAGGATGTAGTGTCACTCACACCTAGAAGGTGAAGAGCAAGATAATCCAGTGGAGGACAAGAAGGAGTGGCCAGATTGTTAGAAGGGTAACCCAGAGAGAGACATTCAATGGAAACCTAGCAAGAAGGTAATGCTCAAAAGATGTAGCCAACAGTGCCATCTAATGCAGAAAGGTGAAGCAATCTTAGAATATATGATTTTAAGATCATCTACAGCACTGGAAGGAGAAATTTCAGTATAGTTATTAGGACAAAAGGCAGACTTCACAAAACTAAGAAATAGAGGAAGAAGACTTCCTGGAAATTTAGTTGCAAAGAAGAGGAAAAACATAGGATAATACTAGGAAAATCTGAATATGCTTTAGGCAACAATAAATGAGGCCTAGAATGGGAAAGAGTGAAGATAAAGGAGAAAATAAACATTGGGAGTAGGCAAAAGGGGAATATTCAATTTAATTTCACAAGCATATAAATGTTCACTCTGTGCATTATATTATACTTAGGTACTAAGGATGCAAAAATGAAATGACAAATAGTTCTCAAGCTAAAGGTCTTATATTTTACTGGAGAGAAATCAGACAATAAAGAGGGACTTTGGAAACTAGAGCAAAAAAGGAGAGAATAGGTAAATTTATAATAAAATTGTTGTTTGTCTTTAGTCATTTTCAGTCATGTCTAATTCTTTAAAAAACAATCCACTTGGGCTGGTTATTTCCTTTCCCAGTTCATTGTACAGTTGAGGAAACTGAGTCAAACAGGATTAAGTGACTTGCCCAATGTCACATAAGCTAGTGAATATCTCAGGCCAGATGTGAACTCATGAAGATGAATTTTCCTCACTTGGGGCCTGGCCCTCTACCCACTGTGCCACCTACATGCCCACTATAGAGAAATATAAAATTATAATTATTTGGAGATGGGGAAAAGTCATGACAGATCCCTTCAGTCTTCTTAGAAAAGTAAGAAGTAGTTATTTGCTAAAGAATATATGGAGAAGGAGAATTCTGGGGGCTTCTGTAGAAGATTTCATTCAGTTATTCAAAAGCACCAGACCCCCAAAGCTAAGCTATTTCACTGCAAAGAAGTATCCATCTGGCTTACTTTCTCCAAGACAGTCACTCTAATGAAGTATATATTGGGTCAGTTTCTACCTTCAACAGCCAATTTCAGTCTTCCTATTCTAGGTATATTTGCTGATTGCTACAACACTAGTACAAAAGAGGCCTATCAACTATTCAAGATTTTGCAAAACCTACTGTCTCTACTGCCTATCTCACTACCTTTCTAATTTCAGTAAATCATGTCATCCTTACAACTTAGTTATTTTACTATTCTGAGTACTCCTTTCTAACTTCTGCAGTTGAAATACCTGGTTTTAATTTTCCAAGAAAGTGACTTTCCCATAGGAGAGTGAAAAACAACAAAAACAAAACAGACTTACTGTCCCATAGCCAATGGCATATCCAGGACAAAAATTCAAATCTTCTTGCCCAGGGCAAATTGAAATAATATTCTTATTTAAATAGGCTTTTTGTAGCAAAATTTCCCTATTTTTTGACACTTTTGGGAAATGAAGTAGAGTATATGTGCATATAAACATTTTTGGGAACAGGAAGGGCAAGAGTGAAGGGAAAAGGCAAAGAGTAACTTGCTTCAGATCATACAATAGAAGAAAGAAGAATTGGAGCTCCTTGAAGGCAGGAGTTGATTCATTTTTTCTCTTTAAAATTTTTATTTAGTAGTTATTTTTCCTCAATTACATGAAAAAATAATTTTCAACATTCATTTTTAAACTTTGAGTTCCAAATGTTTCTCTTCCTTCCTCCCCTCCCCATCCTCACTGAGAAGGCAAACAATATGATATAGGTTATACATGTGTAGCCACATAAAACATATTTCCGTATTAATCATGTCATGAAAGAAAACTTAGGTTAAAAAAAGCCTCTAGAAAAACAAAGCATTCCTAGAGAAAGAACTATGAAGTCAGAATGCAGAATAAAGACTATTTTCTTTTTTGTTTTATTATTTTCTTTCTCATGTTTTTCCCCATTTGTTATAATTCTTCTATGCAACATGACTAATGTGAAAATGTGCTTAATAGGAATGTATATATAGAGCCTAAATGAGATTGCAAGTCATTGTGGGGAGGGAAGGGGTAGGAAGAGGGAGAAAACTGAAAACTTATGGAAGTGATTGGTGAAAAGTAAAAATAATTTAATTTTAAAAAATAAAGAAAATTTTCCTAAAAAATGCTTCAATCTGTATTCAGACACCATCAGTTCTTTCTCTTGGGATGAATAGCATTTTTCTTCATAAGTCCTTCAGAGTTGCTTTGGATCATTGTATTGTTGAGATGAGTTAATTATTTGCATCTGATCATCCTACAATATTGCTGTTATTTTGTACTCATGTAGCAGCAAGCACCCCAACATCCCCAGGGTGACTGCCAACACAGGTTCTTAGATCTGCTTTTCAAAAGGAAAGCAACTCAAAATCAGTTAACAAGCTCACTTTAATCAATCAAACATATATTACCTAGTTCAGGGGGAAAAGGTCAGCACCCTGAACTTCAGAGCACACAGACAGTAGTTTCAAAGCAGAGAAACAAACAGATCAAGCAGACAGGCTTCCAAACTGTCCAACCATTACATCAACACCAAATCACAGTTACCAGAGAGGGAAGCATCAACATCTGGGTTTTCAAAGCTGGGGGGTGGGGGGGCACTCTCAACAGCTGCTCAGAGTCTCATCTGGTCAAATCACACAACACTTCTCAAAGTGAGCCCCAAAAAGCAAATCCTCTCATCACGGTTTATATAGCCTTCTCCTGGGTCAGAGAATGTAACCACCTTCTTTACCCACCACCCAATCACACAGCATCAAGGTGTGGTCATTCCTGAAAACCAAGCCTCCTACCACAGGCTCCATGTGACCACATTCAGCCTATTGGGGGCAGAGTATATTTTCAAATTAAAGAAGGTTCTCAGAGTCACTTAAGCCAATCAAAGGGCCTAGGGGCAGGGAAGATCTTCAAATCTGCATTTCCATTACAACCCAGTACATTTCACTATCATCCTCCCATATGGGAATGCAAACAGTTTAACCTTCTTAAATCACTTGTGATTTCCTTTTTACTGTTTAGATTTTATGCTCCCATTTAGTCTTATATTTGAAAGTCAAAGTTTCTATCTAGCTTTGGTCTTTTCATCAAGAATGCTTGAAATTCCTCTATTTTATTGAATATCCATTTTTTCCCCCTGAAGGATTATTATACTCAGTTTTCTGGGTAGGTGATTCTTGGTTGTAATTCTAGTCTTTTGTCCTCCTGAATATCATATTCCAAGCCTTCTGAACCTTTATTGTAGAAGCTGCTAAATAGTGTGTTATCTTGACTGTGGCTCCAAGAATTGTTTGTTTCTGGCTTTGTGATTCTCTCTCCTTCACCTGAGTACTCTAGAATTTGGCCATGATATTCCTGGTAGTTTTCATTTTGGAGATCTCTTTCAGAAGGTAATCAGTATATATTTTTCAATTTCTATTTTGCCTTCAGGTTTCTAGAATATCATCATAGTTTTCCTTGATAATTTCTTCAAAGACGATTCTAGGCTCTTTTTTTTTTTATCATGGCTTTTAGGAAGCCCATTAATTTTAAAATCATCTCTCCTAGATGTATTTTCCAGGTCAATTGTTTTTCTGATGAGTTTTTTCACATTGTCTTTTTCTTTTTTTTCTTTCATTCTTTTGGTTTGGTTTTATTATTTCTTATTTTATCATGAAGTCATTAGCCTCTATTTGCACCATTCTAATTTTTAAGGAATTGTTTTCTTCAGTAAGCTTTAGTTTCTCTTTTTCCATTTGGCCAATTCCATTTTTAAGGAGTCTTTTTTTTTCTTCAATGAATTTTTGTGCCTTTGTTTCCATTTGGCCAATTTGGCTTTTCAAGGCATTCTTCTCCTCATTGAATTTTTGTACATATTTCACCATTTGAACTATTCTGTTTTTTAAGGTGTTATTTTCTTCAGTAAGTTTTGTCTGCTTCCTTTACCAACATGTTGATTCTTTTTCTCGCATCACTCTCATTTTTCTTCCCAATTTTTCTTCTACCTGTCTTACTTGATTTTCATAATCCTTTTTGAGCTCTTCTATGACTTGTAGACAATTCATATTTTTCTTGGAGGCTTTGGATGCAGGATCTTTGACTTAGTTTTCTTCTTCTGAGTATGTATTTTGGTCTGTCTTGTCTCTCTAATAACTTCCTATGGTCACAGTTTTTTTTTCCTGTTGTTTGCTCATTTTTGTAGTCTATTTCTTGACTTTTACCTCTGCTAAAGTGGTGCTCTACTTTCAGAGTGGAGGATGCATGTCCCAAGTTTCAGGGTTTTTGTTTTCTATTTTGTGCATCTGTTTTCAGAGATAATTCTAGGGACTTGTAAGTTTTCAGTTCTTCCAAGGTGGTCTGATCTGAAGAGGTGTGTTTACTACTCTCCTGGCCTGTGCTCTGGCCTGTGAGTGACCACAAGCATTTTCTGCCCTGTAACTGGGATGACAGTCACTGTTCTACTGCAGCTGCAAAGAGACCCTTTTAATCACCTTCTGATCAGTTGTTCCACCTCTTAATGTCTATGGGCAGAGAGCTCCAGAAGCAGCTGCTGCCACTGCTGCTCCCCCTGCCTATTCAATGGCCCCCAAGAACTGCCTTTGGTTTCTAGGGCCTGTCTGTTCTGGCATGGCCTGCACTAGACTGTGCTACACTCTCTCCCAGTGGGGCATACCTTTCCTGCTGACCTTCTAAGTCATCTTTGCCAGGAATATTCTTTTACCCCATCATTTTGTGTGTTTTGCTCCTTTAGGAATTGTTTTATGCCACTATGTAAAGGTGTTTGGAGGCATTTTGGGGAGAGTTTAGGTGAGTCACTGCCTTTTCTCCAGTATGATGGTTCCTCTGCCTCCATTGTTTTTTCCAGCAACTAGCATAATGCCTAGGGTGTAGGATACACTTAATGAATGTTTGTTGAATGAATAAAGGAATGGTTGTCTCTGCTGCAACATTACCCTGCAGGATCAGAGTTTTCTAACAAATTATTATCATTTATAAATGAACCGACTGCCTCTGGCAAGTTCATTAATTTCAGCACTCACTTTATATGTGGAACAAGTAGATAATAATACTGCCATCACTCACAGGGATGTTGTATGGATTAACTAGATAGCTCTGAAGTGCTTTGAAAATATTAAGCACAGCATAAATGTTAAGTAGTACTAATTGCAATGATGTAGGTTGTAATTGCAGTTAGCATTTAAATGGAAAGGGAGAGGGTCAACATTAAAAACTGTTATCATGCACTAAGCACTTCTATATTCCTCATCATCATGGGGCATGGTGGAATTGTAGGATAATAAAAATAAAATATGAGGGAGTAGGATGCTTTGGGAGAGAGCACCATCTCTCTAGGGCTGCAGGGCAAAGGAAGGAAAAGCTCTGAGAACACAATCAAAGGCCTGGCTTCTTATCCTGGCTCCATCATTCCCTAGTTATATGGCTTTAGGCAATTCTCTTAATTTTTCTGGATATCTGTTTCTTCCTGTGTCAGATGAGAATAATGGTATTCTCTATCCCATGAGGGAGTTGTGAGACTGATTAAAATAGTGTAGGTACAAATGCATTCAGAAGCAGAGTGGGGTAAAAGAGGATGGGAGTGGGGACTACCTAAATATATCATTACTTGGATAGGGTGACACCATGACTCCAAAGGGAATACTGAAAGGTGGCCCAGAATTTATAGGGGATAAGCATTTTCTCATGGAATTTGGTGGCAGATTCCTCTGAGAACATGTACACCAGCATGGATAGAATCCTTATGGTATCATAGATTTTAGAGTCTGAAAAGCTTTAAAATTTTAACCCGTTCAGTCACTTTACTTTACATATGAGAAAACAGGCCAAAAGAGAAGGAGGTTTTCCTTAGGTCATGAAACTAGGGAGAAATGTAAACTCCTTGGTGGGAGGTCTCCTCCCACCCCTTTTAAATATAGTTATTCTTAGGTCATAATACAGTGCCTTCTCTATAGTAGTCAGTTAATAAGTTCCTGACATTAAGTGACTCATGCAAGGGCACACAAGCAGTAATTATCAGATCCTGGTTTGAACTTGGGTGCACTATGCCAATCTTTTTATATTTTGAATTATGTTTTTTAGTTAATAAACTTTTTTTTTCTCACTGGTACTCCCCTCACTGAGAAAGAAAAATAACCCTTGAGATAAATACAAATAGGTAAGCAAAACAAACTCAATTTCTTTTCTATTATATTTTCAAGGGAACTTGACCTATTTGGAGAGAAGTGAACAGAAGTATAGAGAAGAAAACGTTTATAGGCCAGGGACTGCCATAGGAACAATATACAGGAAACCTGGCTAAATCCAGCAGAATAAGTCTAATTTTACGCAAAAAGGAGTAATGCTAAAACCAGACTAATGTTGAGATTACAGCTCCTGGAAGCCTTCCATTGAGAGCTAGGTGAACCTGGATATCACTAGTCTTATTACTTTACGCAAGTCACTTAATCTCCTTGGGCCTCAGGTTTCTGATATGTTAAAATGAACAAGGTAGAATGGAAGGCCTCTAAGTTCTCTTTCAGACCTAGATCTAGCATACTATCATCCTATAAACCTCCCTAGGGCATAGTTCCTCCATCCATAAAATAAAAAGATTTGACTAGATTGCTAAAGTTACTCCAAATTCTGAATCTGTGCTTCTCTTACTTGAGAAGACACAATAAGTAACTGATAGACCTTCTTTGTTCCTTTTTCTAGACCATTTCCACAATACTTATCTCTGATATTGTGGAAGATGTACTTGAAATGGTTAAACTGGGCAATATGGTAATTTTTCCACAGCATTCAGGTGAGGCTACGGAACCAACAAGTAACAACATATAATATTTATGTGAGTCATATCCTTATTGACAATGGGTGCCGAGAGCAAGGATTATCATTATACCACAGATAAATTTAAGAGAGGCCACATAATATACAAATTGCAGAATCAGGAATCAAAAGATCCCAGCTTTGCTGCTTCCTACAGTATGACCTTGATCAAATCATATCACCTCTCTAGGTCTCAGTTTCTTATGCTATAGAATTAGGAAGTGAGGCAGGATGACCCTCTAAGGTCCTTTTCAGTTCTAAATCTATGATTCCATTTGAATGCTACAGATTAGGGGCCTTTTCCCCTCCATGTGAAATATTTCCATTAATACTAGGAAACTATGAAGGAGATTTTTAATTCAAAAATGCAATCTGTATGGTTAAATAGTGGAACATGGCAACAGTGGTAATTCCACATTAGCCTCCAATTAGTTTTGCATTTCAATTTTAGTAGCAAATGAGAAGCAGTTGGGGAATGCAATGCACCCAAATAGAAATGGGAAGGATACCGTGTAAAACCATAATTACATTACTTAAGAAATATCTCCTCCCTGCATTTAGGGAAATTATGGGATGTAGCAGGTGATTATCAGTTTACAATCTGAACCTACAATATGTCTCCATGCATTCTTCTCACACTCTCTAGGCAGCATTTGTGATTATGCAGAGGAAAGGAAAATGCTGAGTTAGCAGAACAGGGAAGTTTAGGTATTGGGTGATTATGAAATCTAAAAGCATTAAGATGTTAGTAAACTGTATCATCTGATTGCTTTGGGTAGTGGAAGTAAGAATATCTGCACCTCATTTACATGCTAATCAATATGCCTATCTTACTGTCTTATACACTACAAGAAGGAATGCAGTAAACTATATTCATAGGTATTTTAAAAACCAGAGCACCATACATTGAATTTAAATAACATCTCTCAATATTTTTTTCTTTTTTTTCCAAATGAATTTAATCCAAATTACAGGAAGCTTTTTCCTTAATCTAATCAAAACCACCATAAGGTAAACAGGTGCAGACAGAATAGTAAGGTGGAAATTATAAGAAGTTAAAAGAACTGGGTTCATTCAACAGTAATTTATTCAATAAATTTCCATTAAGTGGGGAATAGCTGCTAAATGAGGGGAAGTAGGGTTCAGTGGTTAGAGGCTACTCTAAGAGTCAGGAAGTCTTCAAACCCTGACTCTGACAAATACTGGATAGATAATGGGACTCTGGGAAAGTAGCTGAATTTTTCAGTGTATCAGTATATGAGATTAATGAATTCACAGGCTTAACATTTATATTTGATATTTACAAAGCACTTTACTCAAAACAAGCCTGAGTAGTAAGTAGGTAATCCTCATTTTTTTTTGTTTGCCTTTTTTTAGGAGCAATTGGGGTTAAGTGACTTGCCCAAGGTCACATGGCTAGTTTTTGTGTTGTGTCTGAGGTCACATTTGAACTCAGGTCCTCCTGACTCCAGGGCTGGTGCTCTATTCATTGTGCCACCTAGCTGCCCCCTAATCTTTATTTTTTAGGTAAGGAATTTTAGGCAAGGAATTAGGTAAGAAGTTTAAGTGAACTCTCTGGGATTATAAAAATAACATGTCAGAGAAGGAATTTAAACTCATCTCCTGACTCCAAATCCAGTTCTTTTCTCCTAAATAAACTATTATCTACAAGGAATAAGTTGAAGGGCAGTTAGAAGGTAGTACTCCATCCCATTCCAAGACATGTATAACCATATCTGAAAGGGTTCTTTCCTTTAAGTCTTCAAGGGTTTTCAGGATTTATTCATCATAAAGTATAAATATCACTAAAAGGGATAAGAGACATAAACCCTTATTGATAGTAATAATAAAAATAAGAATAACTCTCATTTATATAGTGCCTACTATATAACAGGCAGCATGCTAAGCACTTACAAATATTATCTTATTAAATCCTCAGAACCACAAGAGAAAAAAGGACAAACAGGTTACATGGCTTGCCCAAGCTATATATATATATATAATAGATACCTAAGAGCAGATTTGAACTCAAGTCTTTCTGACTTCTAATCTGGCAATTTTTCCACTGTGTCCCTTAACTGCCCATATTATTTATCCCAACTGTCTAAACTGACATTTTAGGAATGACCTGCCCCAAAAGCTTTTCTGTAATGGAAATTCTGAAGTAAGAAGGCTCGTAGGTCTCTGAGTGATATGACTATCCCACCTTGGTTTGTGTTCCCAATTTAACCCAGTTGATTTGATATAAGGGATGATGTAAAGTGTGAAAGATTATACCAAGGTTCAAACATGTTAGAAAAGGAATGGTTGTACCACTAGCAAACACAGAAAGTTAGAAAGAGGAGCCCACCCATCTCTGTTTTTTGCCAGAGGATGTAGGGTGTGGAATAGCACAAGTTCATTTTGGCACATATTGAGTTTGAGGTGTTAGTGAATTATCTAGGGTGTGGCAATATCTCTTCCTCAGAAGTAGAAGAAAAGAAGGGGGTAAATGATGAATGAGTCTGAGGAGCTTTTAGAAAATCTATTAAGTGAAGCAGGCCAATATCTCTATTTTATTCATTGTAAATGTAGAAAGAGGACAGTCTATGATTGCAACCTTGCAGAGGCATGAAAAGTTTTGGCATAGTCCATAGAAAACATGAAAGCGATTTAGCAAGAGCAGAGGAAAGATAGTAGGATAATGGAAAGAGTACCAGCTTTGGAGTGAGAAGACCTGAGTTTATTAACCATGTGATCTTGGGCAAGTCACTTAGAATCCTTGGGTCTCAGTTTCTCATTTGTAAAATAAAGGAGTTTGAACAGATAGCATCTGGGATTATTTTCAGCTCTAGATCTATGTTCTGGTATAATCCTGAATAGCAGGATTTTGCAGGCATGGGGAAGCTATGGCCTCAAGGCTATATGTGGGCCTTGTATCCCCATAATAAAAGGATTTGTTTTGGGAAGTTTGGATTCAGTTAAAAGGCCAGGTTCCCCACCCCTGGATTAGAGTATCAAAGAGTGAAGCAAAGCAAATAGATGTAAATTCCAAGTAACCCAGTCAGATCCTATGGGCTCAAGTAGGACATCTTTCCTGACATCAGCAAGGTACCGGGCTTGGTAACATTTCATACCAAGTTGAATACAGTCATCTAGTTTGAACCAATACCAGGGGAGAAATGTAAAAGGCAGTTGGGTGGGATGAATAATTCCAGTTCCAGCTTATGAAAGATTTATTTTTTTTTACTATTTTGTAAAACAAAAGACTGCATGAAATGGAGGTGTTTTGTTGGAGTGCAGTCCCCAGCGTCTGTTTCATATATGGTCAAGCTGATTTTTTTCTAGTTTTACCTGAAAAAAAAAGCTGCTAAATGGATTAGGGCAATCAGTTACAAAGTCTTAATCTATGCAAACCAGGTTCTCTGAGCAGGAGCTTGGTTCAGACATTTTAGGTCTTTCATTAAGTCATAAAATCAGTCTTGGCCTACTTGACCGTCTCAGTGCAAGAGGTCACTCATGCAGTGTACATTTCTCTTAAGGTTTGGATAAGATTCCCAGAATTGGCTTACATGATTTGGTCATTTCTTTGCTTTAGTGGTATTAGGGAGTGTGTGATTTTGATACAACCACTTATAACTTCTGGTTTGAGAGCAACCAATAGATGTAGCTGGAACTCTGGGCTGAAGGGCAATGGCAATATAGAGGTTCATGGAGGACTGATGTGGCAGAAGAAAGAAAATCAAAGAATCCCCATGAAAAATCAGTAAGTTGGCAGTTTTAACTGAGGGTTTTCAGGCATAGCTTCCCATTAATAGCTCCATAGAAGTAGTCATTCCCATTTTACAAGTGAAAAACAAAAGCTCAGAGAGATTAAGAAACTTCTCTAAGAATACATAGCTAAGGAGAGTCAGAAAGAATTTTAATCTCAGGTCATTGGGCTACAAAAGTGAGAAATTTTGTTGTTGTTGTTTGTCTTGTTTTTGTAGTTTTACAACAATACTCCACCTCTGTATTCTGTACCCTCTATTCAGGTACAAAGAATTTATAACTGTTTTGGTCAGTCACTAACTGCTGGAGTTGGCTCCTCAAAGTCTGCTAACACTGCATTCTGATGTCTTTTATTACCATTACTATTGACATCCGATCAGATTTTGTGTGTAGAGCTTTTCTTCAATTCTTCTGTCTCCTAATTCTCTTGTTCCAACTGAGCAGGGCTTCTGAAATACACTATCTCACCACATCTACTAAGTCTGTCATCTGAGGTTTCATCAATAGTTTGCACCAGATAAATGAGGGACAGTGCTCTCCTTAGGAATAGCATTGAGGATATCTCCACTGGGTCCTAAAAAGCCTTCCATTTAGTCCATTGCTGTAAAAGACTGAGAAGATTGTCATTTGAGGTCTCCAAGAATACAACTTAGTGACATCAAATGCATACCCCTAAGTAAACATCCTCACTTCCAGAGCATCCATAAACTAGATGTATCTCTAAATCAACTCATTTGAGGTTCTATTTCTTTTGTTCTCCTTTTGAGTTCCAGATTCTTTTATACTATAAGTAGATTCCAGACTATTCCTGGTTTGAGTCATATGCTACTTTTTCTAAGGATAGATTCCTCTGCCTTTGAATCTCACCAGAGTTCAGAAATATTTAACCTGCATCTGTCAGATTTCTATAAGAGTAAGAGGATTTAATTAGAAGATCTGGTTTAAATATCTGCTTTATTAACTAGTTCTGTGCTTTTGAAAAAGCTATACTATCTTTGCATTTCAGTTTTATCATCTGTCAAATAAACATTAAAATTATCGGGCTACAGAACATCAGAGGGTCATTGTGAGAACCAAATGAAAATAATAGAAAAGTATTTATAATAGCAAAGTATTAATAGAAATATTTCATTGTTGTCATTATTATTAACAACAATTACAATAGCAAATCAGGATCAGGCGATTGCCACCAGAAACTATACAAGTGTAACTTAAACGTACTAAACAGTAAACAAAGTATTATGGTTGTTGACCTTCATACATGAAATGACCCAAAATAACATGATTTAAGGGTCAAAGGACAGTGTGTCTGACTGCGGCTAATCTGGCTAATATGAGCTCAGAAGGCTGTACCACAGGTCCAGTATACCAAATGTATATTATGCAAGGAAAAGGTAAAACTGTGTAACTCATTGTTGCAGGCTGCAACAATTTTGCACCTAAAGATTACCTAGGAAGACATAACCTGATTCCCAGAATCAAAAACTCTTCTTCCACAAATTAACAGATAATGAAATCTCCATGCTGGGATGGACTTCAAACTATCTTTCAGAATGCAACAATTAAATTGTAGAGAACATATCTGTAGCTCTTGCCTGGACTAATTGGGCTTCTCCCATCCATTCTTTCACCTTGCTAATCCATTTTCAGTTGCCAAAATAATATTTCTAAATTTCTGCTGATAATTTTACTCATTTGCTCAAGAAACTACAGTGGCTCCCCATTATTTTGCCATAAATATTTTTGAAAAGAAAAACAACCCCTATGTTTGGCATTGAAGCCTTTCATAATCTGACACCATCCTCTTTTTGCAGACTGATTACAGGTTAATCCCCCTCACTTACTCTATATTCTAACCAAATGGACCTACTTACTACTTTCCATACACATTATATACTGTGCACCAATGTCTTTTTATAGGTGGTTCCCTTATGAATGTAATTTTCACACTCCTAACCTCTATTTCTTGGGACAGTTAGCTCCCTTCAAAGTTCAAGATGTACTTCCTTGAAGAGATTCTTTTAGATCTTTCCAAGTTGTTAGTGCCTACTGCCCCTCACAAAAATAAAGAAAAGTATTTTATATTTTTATATATCTTATGTTTATTTACTTATCTGTGAATATGATATAGCCTTTAAGGAGAATAAAAAAGCTCCTTGTTTTCAGTAATTATCTCATATTTCTATTTGTACCCCTAATATCTAGCACATGGCCTGACAAAAACAAATAGGTCCTTTATAAATGGTTATTGATTGGTTCTTCCTTCTAGACAACCCAAACTATAGACTGCCCCTTGAATATATCTTGTCATCCTCTACCTAGCTACATTCCAAGAGGCCACATCCCTTGATTAGAATGCATTGCACAATCTCTTTATTTGTTAAAATCATTTTCTTCTTTCAAGAACCAATTCAGATGCTAATTTTTCACCTCAATAAAGCTTTTTGGGGGGGATTTCTCCCTCACCATTTTTATCTCTTCACTCCTGAAAATGTCTTTAGCACACTGGGGCCAGATCTCTTCTTTATTCTCACCATATCCTACTTCATGTTACATATATGAACTCACGTGCGAGCTATTCAGCTGAAGGCTCTTTTAGTGAAGGGGATGACATACTTCATCTTTGTATCCCTAGTGCCTTGTGCATATCAGATGCTTAAGAATCCATTATTGAAGTGGATTGAAATAATGTTCCCTTGTCATTCACCATCATCTTCATCAGTCTTCAAGAGATTTATTAGATGGATGCTGGTTTTTTCATGTCTAAAATATATCCACAAGACTCTCCCTCATGCACAAATGTTTGTTCTTAGACTTTCCCTTGACTTGGGGTCAGACATCTTTAAGTGCTGACATTGGATATCATAACAGAATCCAGTGCTCTGAAATGTCTTTCATGTTGTGCCTGATCTATATCTTGCCACTGAACCCAGATGGCTCCAGAGGAGAGAGTGAGTCTGGTGACTTTGCACAGCCCTGCCTCACTTAAATCAAATTCACTTTCAAGTCATGACATGTCCTTTCTGATGTCATGGTCCTCTTCAAGAATGAAGGACAAACAACAACAACATGATATGGCAGAGGAAGATCAGTCCCTCAGAACTCTTCCAGTGCTTCCTTTGTGATTTTGTGCTCTCTTCTCTGCACTAATCTGTAAAAGTCTTCCGGGTGGTGGGCCAGGGCCTGGTCCCGAATGATCAAATCCCCTAGTTTCTCTTGGGTTTTGGCCTCAACCTCTCACAGCCAGTCCTTTATCCAATTGATTAGCTTTGCCACAGATTCTGCAGAGCATTTTACAGAAGGCACAATATCTCTTCCAATGTATTCTGGGCCATAATTAAACATTTCCTAGAATACATTTGATACCTCATTATATTTAGATCAGGTCAATGCCATCTCCTACCACCTGCTGGTCAGGTTTTTTTTTTTTTTGTTATTTTTTTAATCCTGAATAACATCATCCCAGACTGTTTTAAAGATTCCAAATGATAACTTTTTAGTCACAATACACACAGTTTATCTGTGGGTACCTTCTGGATAGAAAACACTGGTCTCTCTCCCACTTTTATGCTACATTTCAAAGACAATTGTCTCTATCACTTAATTATGGGGATCTTAGGAGCAGTTTCTCAGGATGGTTTTAAATAAGGTATTTCATTTCCGTATACCTATGCTAAAGAGGCACACTTTCAAACTTCTATTGTTCAAAAGCCACCTTGTCAAATCTGCATCTATTTCTGTCAATATTTCTCTCAAAAATCTGAATGTCTGTGTATATGTGAAACACCTTTCTCCTAAGGTTGTTGCTGTTTGTCTTTCATTTTCAAAGAGGACCAATCACATTACAGGGTCATGTCTTGGCCCCTGTGAGTGAGGCAGAGTCCCACAAAGTTGACATCCTCACTCTCTCAGTCATAGAAGTCCAATGACAAAACAAAAGTCAAGATGACTGCATATTACCTGGGATGCAGTGAATGACCTTGATGTCCTTAATGTCTGACCAAGCTCTAAGTCTTCCACAGTGCCTACTTTAGCCATCTTCATGGCCACTGGAATAAATCGTTCCACCAGGGGCAGTCTTCCCATGCTTGGGGTGGACACCCTGCCCAGCTTACCAAAATGTTAGAGGCTTGTTGTTTACCCTCAATCTGGCTTGGCCCATCTGTCAAGATGGTTTTGTGAGTGTGTAGCCATTGTGCATCCTCCAGCTGCTTAGAATCACGGGTGAGAGTTAGATGACAGGTAGACACCAAAAGTGCATGAGTAGACTTGAAAAGGGCTCAATAAGCCCTCACACCAGAGGGACTAGTCCTCCCTGAACACCCTCATACACTCCTCTCCTAAGGTACATGGCTTCTGGTGCATATGCTGAGGCATTCAGCTGTCCATTAAAGGGGATGTTGGCAAAGATCTCCCTATTTCCATTCTTTTATTATCAGTTATCATCTCTGAAGACCCATCTCATAATCCCATGGTGATCATAGCAAAAGGTCATTATTCAAACAAACCCACCCCACAATATGATGAACTAAACCAACTCCCAAAGGGTCTTGCAAATTCTATAGGCTGTAATTTTGCTACCAGACTTTTTTCTCTACTGTTATACAGTTTGAACACATATCATCTTATGTGTTTGTTTCTTTGTTTTTTGCCCCCATGCTCAAATATTCTACTCAGTTTATTTGGCCAGTTCTTCAGTTGATGAATGGGAAGCAACATGGAACCATAGGAACAAGCACTAGCTCTGATGTCTAAAGAATTGGCTCAAATCACCCTTATACTGCTGACAACTTGTGGATCTTGAGCAAGTCAATTAACATCCTTGGGCCCCAGTTGATCCATCTGAAAAATTAGGGGATTGGACTAGATAGTCTCTGAGGTGGTCTTTTCCAGCTCCAGACCTATAATCATGGGCGAGATTTGACAAACATAGCTGACTAGGTCTACCCTGGCTTTGCAAAGTTCAAATCCTGGCTCCATAATCAGCAAATCTGTTTCTTTAAGTGCTATATGTCTCCTACTAATAATAGCTCATGGATTTAACTTCACTGCTATTTCTATGTCTTTCTCCTTCCTACAACATTCACAAATGAACAAAAAAAAAGTTATACACAGTATATGCTTAATAAATACTTTTTCACTTATTTCTGGTTATTGTTTTACAAAGCACAGCTTCATCACTCCCTTTCTAAAATAAATAGTATAATTATTGTTACCTCTTTAGAGGTGGTGTGGCATAGTGAATAAAAAGGCTGGCCTCAAGTCAGGAAGACAGAGTCAAATCCCACTTCTTACACATACTGTCTGTGGATCACTGGATAAAACATTTAAGCTTTCAGTGCCTATAGCAATTCTTTAAGACTATACATTTTAGAGAAGGTAGTACTCTTCATTGACAGAGGATGTATCTTAGCAAGAGCTCCCTATACTGATGAAATCAGATGCAATCATTATCCTGTTTTACAGAAAAAGAAACTGAGCCTCTAATTAAATGATGTATCCCAAGGCATAACTTATTATCTCTGTGACAGTAAAGAACCAGGAACAAAGTTGTTGCCCATCAATTGGGAAATGATTAAACAAATTGTGCTACATGAGGTTAATGAAATATTTGTATGCAATAGAAAAATGGAAACTGATTAGAGAAATGATGCCTATGAGGAACTGAGAAAAATATAGATTCATTTGGATTGATGTAAAGAGAAACAAGCAGAACAAAAAAGTTAATATATGCTATCCAATAAGACTCATTTATTAAGTGCCTACTATGTGCCAATTAGTGTACTTAGTTCTGAGGATGCAAAGAAAGGCAAGAACTATAGGCCTTGACTTCAAGGGGATCATGTAAAAGGGACATTCTATAAATCATTATGTAGCCAGTGCAAAGGAAGATAATCTCAGAGCAAAATTTGTAGAGTAAGAGAGGAAGGGATTGTGTTGAGGAAGGAATACTACAGGAAATAGAATTTGAACTGAATCTTTTTGGAAGCCAGGGAAGTTAGGATATGTAAGGCAGGAAGGAAAGTATTTGAGGCATGGGGACAGAAAGTACAAAGGCATGGAGCTGGGAGGTAAAAGTATTGTATATGAGGAACAGAAATTAGACACTGTATCTGTATCGTAGAAAGTCCTCTTAGAGTGAAAAAGGACTGGAAAAGTTATGAAGAAGCCAGGTTATGAAGGGTATTAATGCTAAACAGTTTGTATTCGATCCAGGAGACAACAAGGGGATATTGGAGTTTACTGAGTAGAAGGAGGGAGTAATGTGCTCTGAGCTGCACTTCAGAAAAATCACTTTGGCAGCTAGATAGATTGGAGAAGAGAGATATCTGGGTCAAGTATATTGATTAGAAGGCTATCATAACCACCCATGTGAGATATGATGAGATCTTATACTAGGGTTGTGGTCATTTGAGTGGAGTGAAGGGGATTTATACAAGAGATGTCACGAAGGTAGAAATGGCAATATTTGACAACAAACCAGGTATGGGAGGGACACAGGGCAATATAGTTGAGGAGTCAAGATGGTGGTCTGACCTCAACAGTAACAGGAAAGTGGAGAAGACAGAAGAATTATTTTTGAGGCAATCAGGTTTAAGTGATTTCCCAGAGTTACACAGTTACTAAGTGTCTGAGGCCAGCTTTGAACTCAGGTCTTCCTAACTTCAGGGCCAGTGCTCTATCTACTGTGTCACCTAGATGCTAAGAGGGAAGAGTTTTGAGGGAAAGAGGATGATTTCTGTTAATGATGCAGACTGGAGGCTCAAATGAAAAATTAAAACTATAAGCATATACATACATATACATAAAGAGAAACACACATATACATACGTGTATATGTATATATGCATATATATTATATAAGAATCATCTGTATAGAGATAATAAGCCAATGAGAGCTAATTACATCATCAAACAAGATACTGAAAGATAAGAAAAGAGGGCTTAAGATAGACCCATGATGGACACCGAAGATTATTAGCTATGACCTGAATAAAGATCCAGCAAATGAGATTTTAAGGGATTGCTCAGAGAGTTAAGAATGAACCACCTCAGGAAAACCTAGACAGGAGATAAATTCCAATGTCAGATGATAGTTAACAGTGTCAAAAACTATCAAAAAATCAAAAAGGATGAGGGTTGAGAAAGGGCAATTAAATTTGGCCATTATAATACCACTGGTAATTTTGAAAAGAGCATTTTTAATTAAACAAAGCTAGAATTCACACTGCAGAGGGTTTAGAAGCAAATAATACAAAGATAATTGGGGAACTTATTGTACATGGCTTTCTCATGGAGTATGAATGAGGAAATGATGAGAGACATTAGAAGTTCATGGGAGGTAATTGGCTAAAGTAAGCATTTTCTTTAAGAGAGGGAGATATGATCATGTTTGTAGGGAACATGGAGACAACAAAGAGTCGAGTGACAATGGGGTGGTGACATGGTGACAATGAGCATGGTGACAATATACATCTTAATCTACTGGGGAAAATGGGAAAGCTTTCAAACAAGAATGAATATAGAGGAATTTGCTTTGGCAAGAGGAAAAGTCACCTTTTCATCTGATACATGGTATAGGAGAAGATATCAGGGGGAGATGCCAAAGTTTTGAGATAAGAAGGAGGTGAGAAGAATTAACTCTCAGTGAGCTTTCTCAATTTTGGGAAAAAATATGAGGTAAGAAACTTAGCTGGCAGGGTGTGAAGGGAAGGGGAGCTGTGAGAGACTTGAGGGTGAAAAGATTTGTAATAATTGCTATTAATGAATGAGATGACAAATTGATTAGTGATATGGAAAAGAATTGCCTTGTTGTAATGAGGGCCCAATTGAACTTATGCAACAGAACTTTATTTGATCCAGTCAGCAGTTTCACGTAGCAAATATTTACTAACATCTAATATTTAACAATGTCTGGTTACATCCAAGGAGGCCTAATTTCAGCCTAAATAAATGAAAAGATCAATAAAGTGAAGTTGAACTCTTAGTAACAGAAGAACATATAGTGTTGCTAGAGAAGAGATAATAAAATATACCTAGTTTCTTAGGCAGAATATTGTTGACTAGGATATTTTATACATTACCAAGTATCCTCATTGTTTTTTTCTGCTCAATTGTTTTTCTTTGTTATAAAAGATTTGTGTGTGTTGGTGAGGGGGAGGGTTATAAGTAGAGGATCCAAAAAAATAACTGTGAAATAAAAACAAAATTCACAAATAAGGATGGAATCAAGCACTTATTAAATACCTACTATATGCCATATTAGGTGCTTCAAATGTATTACCTCATAATTCTCACAAAAATCACTGGAGTCAGGTGCTATTATTATTCTCAATTTACAAGTGAGGAAAATAAGGCAGAAATTAACTAACTTGTCCAGCATCACATGGTTAGCAAGTGTCCGAATCTGGATCTGAACTCAAGTCTTCTTGATTCCAAGCTCAGTGCTTTATCCACTGTACCTACCTCCCTGCCTAAAAACTTTTCTTAGAATGATAGATAAGCATCCATAGAACTCAAAAACACCTTCTCAACCCACAGATACTCCCACTAATTATACGAATAATTTGTGAAAAAAACTGCAACGGCACTGGGAACAACCTCAATGCCAAGGTTACCTGTGATTAATAAGATTACAACATGAACTACTGAGTCAAAATAAGAACCTTTAAAAGAAGGATTTCTCTGACAAGGAGAGGATTTATGATCAACAGATACATTATTAGAAAGAACATTAAAAATTCCAGAATGCCTAAGTTATTCATGGCCCACTATCATGAGTCAAAACACAATGCAGTCATAGTTTTTGTTTCTATTGGTAGGAATGAGAGGTAGGCTTTTCTTTCCCCCTTTTGAAAAAAAAAATGTGTATCCTTAGAATAAGATGTGGAATTGTATATAACTTGATTCCTGAGGAGTAAGTGAATTACAGGAGAGAGGATTGGCGTGGCATTAGGAGAAGGTTTCACTTGGATCAACACTCCATTAATGCTGTTTTAATTTGGAATGAAGTGAGGTGCACCTTGGTAATCGAACAGCTGGCAAAAGATTTACTCTAACATAGTAATGATATTAAAACAGGATACAATAGCACTTCTCTTGACAAGATGTGCCCTTCACAGCCTCCCTTCTCCATATAGTCAGTAGGGCAAGATGTGGTAACCTGGGTGGACTTCAGATGTGTACCAAGTTTAAAGGGCACTTACCCCATGTGTGTGGACTTCTTTGTACCCTTAGGCAAAGAGTAA
The DNA here is from genome assembly GCA_011680675.1 of Gymnobelideus leadbeateri. Lineage (NCBI taxonomy): Eukaryota > Metazoa > Chordata > Mammalia > Diprotodontia > Petauridae > Gymnobelideus > Gymnobelideus leadbeateri. Next base: position 160,319 of record WOXC01004245.1, on the reverse strand, counting down.
ACCAGGTTAATGCCACCAAGAAGCTACATTCAGGGAGTCCCAATTACATCCTGGCAATCAAATGTCAGATTTATTACCTTTTAGGAAATACTAGTCAAATCAATGGTGGGGGGGTTATTGGGGAGGGTAGGTGGATATTGGTTTCATAATACTAAGTAGGCAAAGATAGAAAGGCAGGAGTGAAGATTATGTGCTCAAGGGACAATAAAGAATGAAGGCACTTTCCTGACTGGAAGGAGAATAGAATAGTTGACTTTCCAAGGCCCCTAAGCTTTATAAATTTGGGTGTAGACGTTAGTATCATGTGGTCACACTCGTTGGTCTTTTAATTATCCATAGTATTCCATAATCTCATTCAGCTTCTCTTTCATTCTATTTCCCATCCATAAACCCACCAGCTCCCTTACCTTTACAGGATACTAGAATGGAAAACTATTTAGATCAGAAATATACTGGCTGGCTAAGGCTAGGCAGTTTTACTATTTTTCCCTTTGCCTCCAAGGCAATAAAACTCTAGACTTTCCTTTAGCATATAAATTCATGGGTGTTGTTTAAGGTAGAGACAATCTTAGTAATAAATTCAGAATAATTCAGAAGATTGACTGGAAACCTATGGGTCATTTGTTAATTGTTCATTTGTATTTGGGAGATGATTTTATCGTCATGTGTATGTTGAAATGTGATCTTTTCTGGTTGCAAATAAGTAATAATAATATTATTAGTCCATTCTCAGTACAAACTTTTGGAACATTCCTTGTCAATTCAGTTTCACAATGGCGTTTTGTTACTAGATTCTACATCAGTGCCAAAACTCTTTAGTGGACTATTCTTTGCTAAATACCTATCTTTTCTTTACTGCCCACTCTCTCCACACATACCACCAATCATATTATCCTGCTAAAGCTCATTACTTTGTCACCATCTTTTGTGAACCCATTCTTTTTCTTTCTCTTGTTTGGCAGCCAAGAACTCAGCAATCATCCATGTTGGCAGTGCTTTACACCTGTCCAATACTTCAAAATGCCTCTGGGGGAGGCATACATGGCTGAAACCTGGGGCCAAACATGGAAGTCAGTACATTTGAACATAAAGCACCATGGGGACTGTGAGGGAGTTTTAAGAGATATGATTCTTCTTAACTCAATCATTAAAGGTAAATAGGGTTTCCCTAAGTATCAATTCATTTTTCTTCAATTAGTAACAAACATTTATTAAGCACAACGTAATGCCAGACACGGTATTAGGATAAAAAGACCCCAAAATGTATGTGCTTTAAGAGGTTCACATTTTCAGGCAAGGAGGGATATGAGTGAATTAGAAAATGCAACATATATAAAATAAATTAAAAATAATTTCAAAGAAGGGTAGGTTGGTTAGTAACTAGAGGAATCAGGAAAGGCCAGTTGTAGGAAGGGGGACTTGTGCTTATATCTGAAGGATTATAAGAGGTGGAGGTAAAGAAAGGAAACATTCCAGTCATCTACATGACAACAGTTTATGCAAAGGCAAAGAGATGAGAGATATGATGTCATGAATGGGGGCCATCAACTAGGTCTCTTTAATGATAATACAGAGTTTATGGGGATGGGGAGGAATAAATTAGTATCCTCTGAAACAGATTGGCATCATATTGCAAAGGGGTATAAATGCAAACTGCAGGAGTGGTATGTTATCTTAGGTAGTTGGGACTCAGTGAATTCTCATGAAGAGGAAAGTAATGTAGTAGGACCAATGCCTTAAGAATATCAATCTGGAAGTGTTGTGGAGGATGAATTGCAGAAGAGAGATGATCCATGGAGGGAAACCATGTTAGAAAATCATTCTGAACATATATCCTATAACGCTCCCAATACACAGCCTCTGCTCTAGTTAGGTGGGTCTCTTTATCATCTTCCATATGTAACTAAGTAATTGTTCACTCCATTTAGACATGTTATTACTATTTTTTTCTTGGTTGCCTAGAAAACACTTCATATTCACTTTTTAATTCAGCAACATTTCCCCTCTAATTATTTTTTTTAAAGCAATTGGGGTTAAGTAACTTGCTCAAGTTAGTGACAGCTAGTGATGGATAATGACGGATAATGATGGCTAGTCATTGTCTATGTGTGGGTGCTCATTTTCTGAGGCCGGTTTCAATCTCGGGTCATCCCAACAACAATGCCGGCACTCTTACTCACTGTGCCACCTAGCCGCCCCTTCCCCTCTAATTATACTAGCCATATTTGAAGGTTTCCAAGAATCTTTAATCATTATTACTGACTATGCTCAATTTCCTTCTCTGAACTTTTCTTGCAACTAATATTCATTAACATAAGGTTGGCATTATTGTCTTCTAATTGTTTTAAATATATCAGTCTCCCCTAGTTTTTAAGTTCTATTGAAGTACCTATAAATTTTTGTGTCCTTATGGCATAGTGTAAAGACATCACTATCTTCTATCTTCCTAACTTCTCAGGTTAGGAAGACCTGTTTTCAAATCTTATGTGCAACACTTGCTAGTTCTGTGATCATGGTAACTGTTGTTTAAATGTTTACATGACTATAATACTATTTGTTCAACTTCACTCACAATGTTGTGATGATCAAATGAAATTGTAGATATAAGGCATTATATAAATGGTATCTATTATTCTTCTCCATAGTACTAAATGTAATACAGGGTACATAGAGTTGTTCAATAAATAATTATTAACTAACACTAATTAACTTAATATAATTAATAAATTTAAGATACTTATCATCTAATATCTCAACATTTGAAAAGCTTAATTATCTAATTGATACAAATACTCCTTCCATCCCATGTAGATAATAATGTTTATTTATCTTCCTAGATAGGGTAGGTCCAGAAAAGAATTGATTGTCTTACCCCTCAAATCAGATCCTCTTCTGAATTACCTAATTTCTGTTGAGGGCATCATCCATCACTTTTCTTCACTTATTGAAGCTCATGATTTCAATGTCATCCTCCATTCCTTACCTGACCCCCCTTTGCCCTACATATCTACATAGTTGTGAGATTTGGTAGTTTTTACCTATCCATCACCTCTTATATTTTCACTCCACTCAAATGGCTACCTCCTTAGTTCAGGCCATCACATCTTTCACCTGGATTATTACAATAACCACTTACTTTAACTCCCTGCTTCAAGTCTTTTCTCTCTTCTATAATACTCCAAATAGATACAAAAAATGATTTCCCTAAAGCTCAGATCTGATCATCTTATTCATCTACTTAATAAAACACAGTACCAGCCTATTTCCTTGAGCATCAGATACAAACTCTTCTATTGAGGAATTATTGTTCTTCACAACCTGATTCAAACCTTACTTTTGCAATCTCACTGTGAATTATCCCCCTTTATAGACATAATGGAGCAATCAAGCTTTTTTTAAACTATTCTCCATTCTTGATACTCAGTCTTTGTATCTATAGCTCAACTGCTTAGCACAAAGTAGGCACTTAACATTAGCTTGTTCCTTTATTAGAATTACTAGTTTCAATCAAAATTTAGCTTTAGTCCTTCCTCCTACACAATGCCTCACCCAATCACCACAGCTGCTAGTTTCTTGCTCCCAAAATTGATCTATTATGTATATTTATATAGATGTACATACTATCTTCCCCTATATGATTTCTAGTAGAGGACAGGGACTACTTCACTTTCTATTTCTTTACTATTTTTTTCACAACTTAAACTTTAATTTGCATTCTTTTTTTTCTTTTTTTCCTTCTTCCTTTTTTTGGGTTTTATTTTTTTTTAATTAATTAATTTATTTTTAGTTTTCAACAGTCATTTCCACAAGATTTTAAGTTACAAATTTTCTCCCCATTTCTCCACTACCCCCACCCCAAGATAGTTACCCTACTGAATACACCTTCCCCAATTTGTTCTCTCTTATATCCTCCCCTATGCCCCACTAAATTTTCAGTACGGAAAGACAGATATCTATACCCTAGTGTCTATATATTTTATTTCCTAGTTGCATGTAAAAATGATTTTAAAAATTTTTTAACATTTGTTTTTAAAACTTTGATTTCCAGATTCTTTCCCTTCTTCCTTCCTCACCCACCCCCATTGGGAGGACACGAAATTCAATATGGGTTGTACATGTGTAGTTATGCAAAATGTTTCCATAGTACTTATATTGTTAAACACTGTATTGCCCTCCATCCTATCCCAACCCACCCACTTATTCTATTATCTGCCCTCCTTACTATCATTCCCCCTCATTCCCTTCTACCCTACTTTCCTCTAGCATAAGATACCCAACTGAGTATGTTATTCCCTCCTTCAGCCAAATTTAAGGAGAATAAGGTTGATCCATTCCCTTTCATCTTCTTGCATTGTAACAGTTTTCTCTTGCCTCTTTTATATGAGATAATTTACCATATTCTATCTCTCCCTATCTTCTTCTCCCAATATATTCCTCTCTCGCCTCTTAATTTTATTTCTTAGGTATCATCGCTTCATATTCAACTAATCCTGTGCCCTCTGTCTATGTATACCTATACACACATATACACACACTCATATATATATTTATACACTCATACACCCTCCTATACAAACATACACATACACACATTCCCTTCAACTATCCTCATACTGAGAAAAGCCTCATGAGTTACAATTATCATCTTTCCATGTAGGAATGTAATTAGTTCATCTTTAATAACTTCCTTATAATTTCTTTTGTCCTGTTAACCTCCTCATGCGCGTCTCTTGCTTTTTGTATTTAAAAGTCAAATTTCTGTTCACCTCCATTATTTCTTTTTTTTTTTAAATTTTAACAAATGCTTTATTAACTTCTGGTTTACATCATTCATTTCATCCAGATTTTGAGTTACAAATTTTTTCCCCATTTTTCCCCTACCCACCACCCCAGAAGAGCAGTCCCACAAGATATCCCCCCATCCAATCTGCTCTCTCCCATATCTTCTCCCATACCCCCTTCAACTTAGCCATTAGGGCAAGATGAATCCCCGTGCCCCAATGCCTGCATATCTTATCTCCCAATTACATGCAAAATAGCATTAATAATAGTATATATATATTTGAAACATATAATTTTAAAACTTAGAGGTTCAAATCCATTCACTTCGTCCCTTGTCGCCCACTCCCTGTGGGAAGATAAGCAATTCAGTATGTGTTGTACATGTATAGCTATGCAAAACATTACCATAGTAGATATATTGAAAAGACTGCTTATATTTCCCTCACACCCATCCCACCCCCCCACCTGGTCCATTCCCTACTTTGATCCTGTCCCTCTTCTATAGTGGGTACTTCCAACCTCCCCTCCCCCTAGAATGCCCTCCCCTCCATTATCCCCCCTCTCATCCCCCTTTCCCCTACTCTCCTGCAGGGTGAGATATCCCATTTAGTATGTATGTCATTCTCTCCTTGAGCCAACTTCAATGAGAATATGGTTTTGCCTTTTTGCCTTTCTGTTCTTCCCCTCCCCTGCAACTACTTCCCCTTGCCTCTTCTACATGAGATACTTTACCCTACCCTGTCTCTCCCCATCTCCTCTTGCCACTTTCCTCTCTCACCTCATAATTTCATCCCTTGAGTATTCTCCCTTCCCAACAAATTCAACCTATGCCCTCTATCCATATATAACTGTAACCATATACACACACATTCACATATGTATTCACATGACCATACACCCTTCTTCCATTATTTTCATAGTGAGAAAGATTTCCTCAGTCACAGTTATTGTTTGTCCATATAGGAATGTAAATAGTTCAACTTTGATAAGTTCCTTTTGATTTCTTTTCCCTGATTACCTTCTCAGGCATCTCTTGCTTCTTGTGTCTAAATGTCAAATTTTCTATTCAACTCTGGTTTTTTCCTCAAGAATGCTTGAAAGTCCTCTATTCCACTGAATGACCATATTTTCCCCTGAAACAAGATACTCAGTTTGCTGGGTAGGTGATTCTTGGTTTTATTCCCAGTTCTTTTGACCTCTGGAATATCATATTCCATGCCCTTCTATCCCTCAGTGTAGAAGCTGCCAGGTCCTGGGCTATTCTGATTGTGTTTCCACAATATTGAAATTGTTTCTTCCTGGCTGCTTGTAGTATTTTCTCCTTGATCTGGGAATTCTGGAACCTGGCTATAATATTCCTAGGAGTTTTCTTTTTCAGATCTTTTTCAGGAGGTGATTTGTGGATTCTTTCAACCTCTATTTTGCCCTCTGGGTCTAAAACATCAGGGCAATTTTCCTTCAGAATTTCTTGAAGGGTGATTTCTAGGTTCTTTCTTTGATCATGACTTTCAGGTAGTCCAATAATTTTTAAATTATCTCTCCTGGATCTATTTTCCAGGTCAATGGTTTTTCCCATGAGATATTTCACATTGCCTTCTATTATTTCATTTGTTTGGATCTCTTTAACAGCATCTTGATTTCTCATAAAGTCACTAACTTCCATTTGCTCCAATCTAACACTGAAGGAATGATTCTCCTCAGTGAGCTTTTGAGATTCTTTTTCCATCTGGCAAATTCAGCTTTTTATGGCATTCTTCTCCTCATTGCCCATTTGAGCCTCCTTTGCCATTTGAGTTAGTCTATTTTTAAGGTGTTATTTTCCTCAGTCAGGCTGTTGACTCTCATTTCATACTTTTCCTGCATCTTTCTCATTTCTCTTCCCATTTTTCCTCCACTTCTCTTATTTGGTTTTTAAAATCATTCTTAAGGTCCTCTATGGCCTATAACCCGCTCATATTTTCATTTGGGGCTTTTGGTGCAGGAGATCTGACCTCATATACCTCCTCCTGTTCCATGCTTTGATCCTCTTTCTCCCCAAAATAGGAGTCTAATGTTGCATTTTTCTGTTTATTTTGTTTCCTTTGCCTAGCTATGTTGCCACTTAATTACTTGACTTTTGGGCTTGTTGCCACAGTAGGACTCTGCCACCAGACAGGGGAGCTTTTGTTCCAAATGTTGGGGTCTTCACAACTTCCGGAGGTATTAGTTGGGTGGCCTCTGTGAAGCCTCCCCACGTTCTGGCAAGTGGGATACCCACCCCAGACCACAATCCAGATCCAAGCAGGTAAAAGGAAGAGCGATTAACCCCCAGACTGATTGCTGGATCTCCCTAGAGTTTGCAGCCCGGGAGGTGAAGCTGCCAGTGAAGCTGCAAAATGGCCTCGGTGCTGCTTTTCCTCAGGTGCTTCTTGCCCCCAGGGGAGGAAGCCGATGTGTTCCCCAAATTCTGGTCCCAAAGTCCATAGGGCACTAACCTGTCATTTTGCCCTAGGCATATCTGTTGATAATTCTGGAATCGCCACAGCTGCTGGTGTTCTGGGGTCCCTCCAATAGGCTGCTGGCCCGGCCACCCTGGGGCTAAAACTACAGCTCAGGTGGACCTTGGCTTGGCTCCCAGAGCATTGAGCTATGCTATGCTGGTTGCTCCCTGCAGGGCTGCTGCGTTGTCCTCAGTGGGAGGTTAGCTTCTCTGTGTAGTTCTGTGTGTGCTGGAGCTTGAAGCTTGTTGGAGCTAGAAGTTGTTCAGAGTCCACCTTTTACATTGTTTGGAAGTGGTGTGGGAGTTAGCACCTTGGAAGTACTGTTTCTACTCTGCCATCTTGGCTCCACAGAACTCAAATTTTTTCATCCAGAATGTTTTAAAGTCCCCTATTTCATTGAATGTCTATATTTTCCCCTGAAGCATTATACTGACTTTTGCTGGGTAGGTGGTTCTTGATTTTAATCCTACTTCCTTTGACCTCAAGAATATCATATTCCATGCCCTTCGATCCCTTAATGAAGAAGCTGCTAGATCTAGTATTATCCTGATTGTGTTTCCACAATACTCAGATTGTTTTTTCCAGACAGCTTGCAATATTTTCTCCTTGGCCACTGAACTCTGGAATTTGGCTGTAATATTCCTAGGAGTTTCCTTTCTGGGATCTTTTTCAAGAGGGGATCTGTGAATTTTTTCAATTTCTATTTTGCCCTATGGTTCTAGAATATCGGGGCAATTTTCACTGAGGATTTCTTGAAGGATGATTTTTAGCCTCTGTTTTTGATATGGCTTTCAGGTAGTGCAATAATTTTTTAAATTATCTCTTCTGGATCTATTTTCCAAGTCAGTGGTATTTCCAATGAGGTATTTCACATTGCCTTCATTTTTTTCATTTGTTTGGATCTGTTTTCAGTATCTTGATCTCTCATAAAATCATTAGCTTCCATTTGTTCCAATTTAATTTTAAGAAATTATTTTCTTCAGTGAGTTTTTGAAATTCCTTTTCAATCTGGCCAATTAGGTTTTTTTGTTTGTTTGTTTTTTTGTTTTTGGCTTTTTGGAGGGCAATTGTGATTAAGTGATTTGCCCGAGGCCACACAGCTAGCTTTTGTGTTAAGTGTTTGAGGCCAGATTTGAACTCAGTCCTCCTGACTCCAGGGCAAGTGCTGTGTTCACTCTTCCACCTACCCACATACCAATTAGCTTTTTAGGGCATTTTTATCTCCATTGGCTTTTTGGACCTCTTTTTCCATTTGAGTTCGTTTATTTTTTAATAAAATTAAAACTGTCATTTTCTTCAGTCCAGCTGTTGACTTAAAAAAAGACTTCCCAATTTTTCCTCCTCTTCCCTTACTTGATTTTCAAAATCCTTCTTGAGCTCCTTCATGGCCTGCAACCAGTTCATATTTTTTGGAAGCTTTTAATGCAGGAGTTTTGACCTTTTTGTCTTCTTCTGGTTGCATGTTTTGATCTTTTTTGTCCCCAAAAAGTTATTCTATGGTTTGATTGTGCTTCCTCTGCTTGATTATCTTGCCAGCCAATTACCTGACTTTTGAGCTCTTTGCCAAAGTAGCATTCTGCTTCCAGAGTGGAGAGAGCTGTTTCCCAATTTGCTAGGGTTTTCACATTATCATCAGAGTTGTTTTCATAGCTATGAGGAGGGCACTCTCTCTACAGCCACCACAAGCTCAGGCACACTTGCATTCCTCACCCCCGACCACCCTCCAAGACTTTGACTCAGATCCAAGCAGGTCAAAGCAAGAGTCATTACTTCCTGAACAGTCACTTGTTTTCCCCCTAAGATCTGTAGTTTGGGAGCTCTTGAAGGCAGTCATGCCAGAGCAGCTCCGGCTTCTGTTATTCTGCTACCTCTAGCCCTTGGAGCAGGGGCCAGACCACACTCTTCTCTCACCCAGCTCCCTACTGGCCTTTTACTTTCTCTTTGACATTTATGGGTTGAGAAGTCCAGAAACCACTACAGCTGCCAGTGATTTACTTTCCTGAAGTCTGCTCTGGCCAGTCTGGGCCAGGAGTCTGGGCCAGCACAACTCACACAGTAGTACTGCACTGAGCTCCCAGTCTGGTGTGATAGACCTTTCCTATTGGCCTGCCAGGCTACCTTCAGTGGGAAGTTTATTTCTCTCTTTCACTTTGTGGGTTCTGTAACTCTAAAATTTGTTTAGAGTAATTTTTTTACAGGTATTGGAGGTGGTTGGAGTGGGGGTTCAAACAAGTTCTTTCTTTTACTCCTCTATGTTGGATTATTTTTTTCTTTATACACTTGTTTCCTGGCATGGTGTCTGGCACATAGTAGTCAGCTGGTTGATTGATTGATACTTGAATTGCTTTGGATAAAATAATATAGTATCAAGTTGCTATAAATCTTGAGATGAGCCTCAATACACTTAACCAGGCTAGACTTCAGATGACCGGCAGTGTATTTTTGGCACCACATTCCAAGTTTTCCATTGTGATAATACTTCCCAGAGATTGCCCTCCACTAGCATAACTTTGAAAATTATTGTTACTTCTACAGGGTGATGAGGCATTGGTAGGGTTGTTGGGAGATAGGGCTTTTAATAAAGTGCTAATGGATAAAGTATGCAAATTTAAAATCCTTGTGGCAAAACAACAACAACAATAACAACAACAACAACAACAACAAAAACCTAAGTTGTGCAAACCACATAGAATGTATCCTTGGATCAAAGCTGACTCTAGATAAAATTAGCAAGTAAAGGTATATTTTCATTTCCTTTCTTTTGCAGTTTTCAATGCTATTATCTCAAACTCACTGAGATGGGAGAATACCTTAATTTCAATTCTCCTTCCAGTTTTGTCTTCCTGATTTCCTTCCATGGTGCACACAGGCATAGAGGGCACAAAGTGAAGCGCTAGAAATGTGAACTAGATCTTAATCCTGGGTGGGAGAGACTGAAATTTGGTTGTCATGGAGATGGAGGAGTGAAAGCAGAAGGCAGGGTGGCAATCAAATCAAGTCAAGAATGAAAAGGGGAAGAAGACCTAGGGAGAGAGATGGGCTATATGATAAAGTTCTACAGCAGACTTGAATTGAGAATTTACCAAAGGAGAAACATCTCATTCTGAGCAAGCCAGAAATGGACCTGCATTATTTTGTTTATTTTTCAATGTAAAACTAAGGAAATTTTGACTTGCAACTGTTCTTTCTCTCTCTCTCTCTCTCTCTCTCTCTCTCTCTCTCTCTCTCCATCCCTTTTTCTCTTCTCTTTTCCCCACTATCTCCCTTTCTTTGTTCTCTCTCCTCCACTGGCCTCACATAACTTGCACTGGCAGTGACTGGCAATTGAACTAATTCAGCATAGCAATGTGGAGTTATGTGACTTATCTTTAGCCATATTTTAATATGAATCTAGGACCTCAAATTTAGAGGGAATTTCAGGGGTCATTCAGTTCAATCCTTAACTTTTTATGCCATCTATAACATTCACCACAAGTTGCCATCTAGCCTCTTCTTCAAGACTTCCAGTGATGGGAAGCTAACTATACCTTGCAGATTCTCATTGCATATTGGCATAGCTCTAAGTGTCAGGAAGTTTTATTTTATATTTATTCAATCAACATTCTACTCCCTGTTTCTTGTTAAGGAAGGTGAGGGAAAGTGTAGCTGATCAAAAATGAGATTATATATATTATCATGAAATAAACATTTCCCTGTGCAGACAAAATGCATTGACTCTTGGCAGGGATTCAGAGGTGAAATGAGGTCTTCAGAATTAGCCAGAGTCCCTCTAATCACCCTGGGAGTTCTTGTTGATTCTCCTTCCTACACTGTCCAAGATGCTGCCTTAGCTATTCCTTAGATGCCCAAAGGCAACAGAAAACTGATTTTACTGAGAAGGTGGAATGATCACTCATTCCAGTGCATCCTCTTTTCCTTTGCTTTCCCAGAAGCTGTCTGGGGAAAGCATGAACTTTCATAATTGGTATGTTTAGGTAATTTGGTGGAGGTAAAATGACATGGTAAAAACAGTCCTAAGTTAGAGTCAGATGGTCTGAATTCAAATTTTTTACTAAAAAGTGTGACACCAGGTGCATCAATTAGCCTTTCTAGACCACAGTTTTATTATCTGTGAAAGGAGGCATATAGTAGAAAAAGGCTGAGCTTAAAATGACAAAGTGAAACCATTGTGTCTTAGTATCTCCCTCTAATTACCTATGTAACTTTGGTTAAGTTTCTTAACCTAGAATATTGGCCCTCCTGAGTTTCCTCATCTATAAAATGAGGGGATTGGATCAAGGTAGATTTCAGATCAAAATTTGTGACTGTATGATTTTGAAAGTCCCTTTCAGTTCTGCTATTTTGTGATTTTGGGAATGCTATTTTTAGAGACTAGCATTTTATGACAGAGCTCCAATTCTTATATAGTCTCACAGATTTTTGTGATTTCTTTGCTTAAGATTTGCATTCCTCTAGCTTCCAGAAGGATTTAAGGACTGTTCAGAATTAAAACACAATGCAAAATGGGAAATTAAAGACAAAATAGAAGAGTCCATCAGCCTGAAGTAGAAAGGGCAAATGCTTAGGGATATATGAACAGAGCCAATTATCACAATTAGATTTGTCAACTGAAGGTGAGAGGGGTCAAGCTAAAGAAAACATGCAGGTGTACTTAAAAATAAACCCAAGTTCTTGCCTTAAATTATAGGTGTTCATGGATATAGTGAGATGCATGAAATATGTATTTTTTCATTGTAAACTGAAAGCCATTAAGTATTACAGAGATTAGTTAGGAGAGAGGATGTAGTAAGTGGGAAGAGTAGGGGGCAAAAGGGAGCATTTGGGTAGCTCTTCCCTCCATTCTCCAGATAGGCAATAATTCCTAAAGAGTATGTATTTTTCCATGCAAATCCCCGATATGAGATTTAGCAAGTCACCCCAGGTAATTTGACTAACTCCACTCAATTTAGTCTGAAGGAACTCTTAGGGTTTTGCAAGACAATTTACAAAAGGCTAGGAAATATTTGTCAAGTTTTGGAGGTACAATGTTTATGCCTAGGGTGGGTGTGAGAAAACGGTTTGAAGATGGTTCAGAGATCCAGTGAAATTAGATGTGTTCCTGACAAAAATAAGTGAGTGAGCTAAAGGAATGAGGCAGATAGCAATGGAAATCGAAGTAAAAGAATAATGTGATAATGCAATGCACTTTGTTTAAGGCCCAGTGGCCACTTTGGTAACTTTAGATGTACCTTGAAAATATGACTTAAGAGATGGTTAGTGCTAATTGAAATGTAAATTGTCTATGCTATGGATATACTTAGTAAGACTTTACTGAATAAGTTACTGATTGTACTTTGAGATATTGTTACTGATAAGAGACTAATTGAGTTAATCAAGACTTTGCCCCATGAGTGGAAGACTTTGACCAAGTACTTTGAAACTACTGATAAGTGATTAATTGAGTTAATCAAGACTTTGCCCCATGAGTGGAAGACTGATTGAGTTAACTTAAGAGTGACTATTTTTTGATTTTACTGGAAAGTGACTGAGTTAACATTTGCCCCATGAGTAGAAGACTTGGACTATTGTACTTTGAGATTATATTGTGATTTTATTATGTACCTGGAAAATGTGACTGACTTAAGAGATGTTTTAGTGCTAATTCAAATGTAAATTGTGTATGCTATGGGCATGAAAGATTTTGGGGCCAAATGTAGTGGAAATGCAAATATAAAGATCTTCCCTGCCCCTAGCTTAAGTGCACCTGGAGCCTGTGGTGGGAGGCTTGTTTTTCAGGAAAGCTCAAAACTTGATACTTTGTGATTGGGCAGTGGGTCAAGAAAGTTGTTACATTCTCTGAGCCTGGAGAAGGCTATATAAACCCTGAGGAAAGGCTTTGCTTTGGGCATCACTTTGAGAAGTGTTGGGTGATTTGACCAGATGAGACTCTGGGCAGCTGTTGAGAGCCCCCTGGCTTTGAAAACCCAGATGTTGATGCTTCCCTCTCTGGTAACTGTGATTTGGTATTGATATAATGGGTGGACAGTTTGGAAGCCTGTCTATTTGATCTGTCCATATATTCTGAAGTTCAGGGTGCTGACCTTTTTCCCCTGAACTAGGTAATATATGTTTGTTTGATTCAAGTGAGCTTGTTAACTGATTTTGAGTTGCTTTCCTTTACAAAAGCAGATCTAAGAACCTGTGTTGGCAGCCACTCTGGGGATGCTAGGGTGCTTGCTGATACAAAGAAGGAGTCAAAATGAGATGGTCCTTTCTCTAGTACTGAGTTTCAAATGCACACAGAGAGAACTGAGTCTCTTACTAAGTAAGAAATTCTGGAAATTTTTCTCCCCTTTACCAGGATAGTAAGTTTGACAAAGAAATATTTTCTCTAACAGGGCTATGTAGAACTGTGAAAATCTTCAGGAGGAACTGTAAGAATCAAAGGCCGCTGGGACCCCTAACTCTAAATAATTGGCACTATACAATCCCTGGAAAAGAATTACTTGTTGTTGAATGTTATTATTTCCAAAGAGTTTTGTTATGTGTTTTCCTTTCTTTTCCTTGACCTGAAAAAAAAAAAAAAACAACCTTACTTTGTTCAGCTTTGCTAATTGCATACTTGCAAGGGGAGTAAGTGACCATATCCTGGATTTTGTCATTTAATGAGGTTTCCAAATTTTCTGGGTAGGGAAAACAAATCAGAAAAGTGAGAACTCTCCTAAGGTGTATCTATTTTCTTTGTTTCACATAGGAATGTCTTATACAAGGATTAAAATAATATGTTAGAGGTAGAGGAAAGCTTAGAAATTAGTGCATGTTACAGATGATAAATAAGTTTGGGATGATGGTGAAGAAGAAAAAACTGCTATCCATAAATAATGGACCTGGGGGCGGAGCCAAGATGGCGGAGTAGAAACAGCTCTTCCAAGCCTCTCTGCCCCCAGATTCCCCACAAACTATGTAAAAAAGGACTGTGAACAACTTCTGGAGCCCCAGCACCCACAGAACGACACAGAGAAGCTAACCTCCCGCTGAGGACAGCCCAGCAGCCCTGCTGGAAGGACCAGCACAGCAGTCTGGGAGCTGGCAGAGCGCAGAGCGCAGGAGCCCAGCCGAGCCGAGCCAAGCCAAGCCCAGGTCCGCATGAGCCGAGGTTTTAGCCCCAGGGCGGCAGGGCCAGCAGCTGGCTGGAGGAACCCCAGAACACCAGGAGCTGTGGCGATTCCAGAATTATCAACATAGACATGACTAGGACAAAGTAAGAGGTTAGTGTCCTATGGACTTTGGGACCTGTATTTGGGGGAATGTGTCAGCTCCCTCCCGTGGGGGCTAGAAGCCGCTGAGGAGACACGCCATTTTGTAGTTTTCAGAGGAAGCTCTGGCTCCCAGCCTACAAATCGTGGGGAGATCCAGCGATCAGTCTTGGGGGGTAATCGCTCTTGCTTTAACCTCCCTGGATCTGGATTGTGATCTAGGGTGGAAGCTGTGGGTGGGTTTACAGCTTGCCAGAAACGGAAGTTGCCCCCCACACGTTCGGGACGAAAATTCCTCTATCTGGCCTTAAAGCCATAGTGTGGCAACAAGCCCAAAAGTCAAGCAATTAAGTGGCAACATGCCAAGGCAAAGGAAACAGAAAAATGCAACCCTAGACTCCTATTTTGGGGGCATAGAGCGGGAAAAGGACTGTGAGGTCAGAAGTCCTGCTCCAAAAGCCCCAGGGGAAAACATGAGTGGGTTGCAGGCCATAGAGGACCTTAAGAAGGACTTTTAAAATCAAATAAGAGAAGTGGAGGAAAAATTAGAAAGAGAAATGAGAAGGATGCAGGAAAAGTATGAAATGAGGGTCAACAGCCTGACTGAGGAAAACAACACCTTAAAAAATAGACTAGCTCAAATGGCAAAGGAGGCCCAAAAGGGCAATGAGGAGAAGAATGCCTTAAAAAGTCGAATTTGCCAGATGGAAAAAGAATCTCAAAAGTTCACTGAGGAGATTCATTCCTTCAGAGTTAGATTGGAGCAAATGGAAGCTAGTGACTTTATGAGACATCAAGATGCTGTTAAGCAGATCCAAACAAATGAAAGATTAGAAGGCAATGTGAAATATCTCATGGGAAAAACCACTGACCTGGAAAATCGATCCAGGAGAGACAATTTAAAAATTATTGGACTACCTGAAAGCCATGATCAAGGAAAGAACCTAGAAATCACCCTTCAAGAAATTCTCAAGGAAAACTGCCCTGATGTTTTAGATCCAGAGGGCAAAATAGAGGTTGAAAGAATCCACCGATCACCTCCTGAAAAAGATCCCAAAAAGAAAACTCCCAGGAATATTATAGCCAGGTTCCAGAATCCCCAGATCAAGGAGAAAATACTACAAGCAGCCAGGAAGAAACAATTTCAATATTGTGGAAACACAATCAGAATAGCCCAGGACCTGGCAGCTTCTACACTGAGGGATCGAAGGGCATGGAATATGATATTCCAGAGGGCAAAAGAACTGGGAATGAACCCAAGGGTCACCTACCCAGCAAAACTGAGTATTTTGTTTCAGGGGAAAATATGGTCATTCAGTGGAATAGAGGACTTTCAAGCATTCTTGAGGAAAAAACCAGAATTGAATAGAAAATTTGACATCCAGACACAAGAAGGAAGAGATGCCTGAGAAGGTAATCAGGGAAAAGAAATCAAAAGGAACTTATCAAAGTTGAACTATTTACATTCCTATATGGAAAAGCAATAACTGTGACTGATGATATCTTTCTCACTATGAAAATAATGGAAGAAGGGTGTGTGGTCATATGAATACATATGTGTGTGTGTGTATATGGTTACAGTTATATATGGATAGAGGGCATAGGTTGAATTTGTTGGGAAGGGAGAATACTCAAGGGATGAAATTATGAGGTGAGAGAGGAAAGTGGCAAGAGGAGATGGGGAGAGACAGGGTAGGGTAAACTATCCCATGTAGAAGAAGCAAGGGGAAGTGGTTGCAAAGGAGGGGGAGAATAAGGAAGGCTAAAAAGGCAAAACCACATTCACACTGAATTTGGTTCAGGGAGAAAATGACATACATACTAAATGGGATATCTCAACCTGCAGCAGGATAGGGGGAAGGATGAGAGGATGGATGATGGATGGGAGGGCATCCTTGGGGGGAGGGGAGGTTGGAAGCACCCACTATAGAAGAGGGACAGGATTATGTAGGGAATGGACCAGGTGGGGGGTGGGATGAGTGGGAGGGAATTATAAGCAGCCTTGTACAATATATCTACTATGATAATGTCTTGCATAGCTAGACATGTACAACATATACTGAATTACTTATCTCCCAAGAAGGAATGGGTGACAAGGGAGGAAGGAAATGGATCTGAAATTTGAGGTCGTAACATTAAATGTTTCAAATATATATAAATACTATTATTAATACTCTTTTGCTTGTAATAGGGAGATAAGATGTGCAGGCATTGGGACACAAAGATTCACCTTCCTCTAATGGAAAAGTCGATGGGGGTATGGGAGAAGGTATGGGAGAGAGCAGATTGGAGGAAGTGATATCTTGTGGGACTACTATTCTGGGAGGTTGGGTAGGGGAATAATGGGGGGAAAATGATTGTAACTCAAAATCTGGCGGAAATGAATGATGTAAAACAGAAGTTAATAAAGCATTTGTTTAATTGACCAATAAAAAAAAATTTAGAGTCAGAAAAAATAAATAAATAAATAAATAAATAATTGACCTGATCTTTCAAAAAAGAAATATGCCATGCAAATATTTTTTGTGATAGGAAGAACAATTATTAAGACCTAGAGAAACAGGGTCAATTAATTTTTCTTAAGGTCCTAGCCTATACTTTTCCTATAGCCCATCTAGACTGGGCTATATAAACTGGATTAGTTTTCTCACTAAAAGGCAGAGGAGCTGATCCTGAGGCTTGATTAGTCCAAGGAATTAATTTTCAAGATATGGATTCTTGGTCACCTAATTTATATAAAGGTCACTATATGAGGAAATGGTGTTTGTATATATGTGCATATATACATATATGTGTGTGTGTGTGTATGCATGCACATATGTAGGCATGGAGGTGGGACATATGAACTTGAACTGATGTTGCATCCTTTTAAGGTATCCTTTTCTTTCTATTAGGAGAAAAGATATTTAATCATGAACTTGAACCACTGGATGGCCCTATATTACCTGCACTTCTGAATTTAATTATGTCATTTCATTTCAAAATGAATTATCCATTTCTCCTTTGATGTTTGAGTGATTCTCAACTTTGATTTTTTGGTATTTGTATTTCATAGATATATAGATTCTTATATTCAAAGATATATTTCATAACTTCCAAACATACAACCTAGCCAGAAGAATGTTGTTATTAAAAACATGTGCTTTTGTTTTAGGGAAAATTTAGGATCATTAATGTACTGTACAGTTTCCTGGAAAAACCTGCTGTTTTCCTCCTATTTGATGCTGGGAAAATTATTTGCATATACACAGTTCCCATAGTTCCACAGGCTGTCCATCCAACACAACATAATAGTCTTGTCAATAGGAATTCTATATCAACTATTATTATTATGATGATGATTATTTATAGATACCTGAGCCATACTCTTAACTGATATAAAAGGCACTTTGGTACTTCAAGGCTTAAATCAATCAGCTCAGATAGACACTTCTAATCAGATTCCTGGTAAGCATATCAAACTCAATATATCCAAAGAGAAGTAATTTCCTTTCCCACAAAATCCATCCTTCTTAATCTTCTCCTTATCTTATCCTGGCCAACCTATAAGCTTCTACATCATAAAAGAAGTAAATTTATAAATGAAAGAGTAAATATTAGGAATTAGATGGGGGCAAGAAGGGGAAGAAGAGTGGAGAACACTTACTGAATTGAACCGAATAGGATTAAATTGAGTTGAATTCAATTGAGGAGAGACATCCATTCAAAGGAAGTGTAGAGGTCATGACATTCCTTTGAGAAATACTCAATAAATCAATTTAGGGTAAACCTTAAATTGTGTACAAAACTGCCAATCATTAGTATGAGAAGGAGAGCAGAAATGATATTACTCACGAGTGCTCAAAAGCCTTACATTCTAGGTATAAGTGCAATACAAGTTCTAGGTGTAAGTACAATACAAGTTCAGAGAAGTAAGAGATTAGAGTGGACCAAAGTAGTCAGAGAGGTATTCTGAAGTAAATTGAAAAAATATTTGCTAATGGTTTATTTTTTAATGTGGTCAAGATGTTGAGGGGGGCATCTCTGGGATCTTTCCTTGGCCTTTTACTGTTCATTTTATTATTATCAATTACTTTGATAAATGTACAGATGAAATATTAATCAAGTTTATAAATGACATAAATCTGGGTGGGACAACTAACACATGGACTGCAGAGTAGGAATTCAAAATGACCCTGACTAATTAGAGTTATTAGGCTGAACTAACAAGATAGAATTCAATAGTGTCAAATATAGTCTCATATGGTGATTTAAAAATAAAATCCATTGTCTACTAGTGTTGGGGAAGGCAGCATGGTAAGATAACAGTTGTTCTGAAAAAGATCTGGGGGGGCTAGTGAACTGCGAACCCAATATTTCAGGTCTTTGATATGCGAGTCAAAAAAGCTAGTAATGTCTTGGACTTCAGTCATACAGCTTTTCAGTATACTCTGTTTTCGCCAAACCTCATCTGGTGTTCAATTCTGAGTACCATAGTTTTAAGAAGAGCATTTTCAAATCACAGTATTGAGAGGAAAGCAAATAGAATGCTGAAAGGCTTGAAGTATATCACATGTGGGGAGTAGTTGAAGGAATTACACATATTTGGTCTGAAAAAGAGAAATGTTGAGGTGTTGAGGGAAGAAACATTTTAAATGTTTCTTCTTAACATCTTAAATGTTGCTTTAAAGTATTTGAAATGATGTTATATAGAAGTGAGAATAAATTTGTTATGTTTGGTACCAGAAGATAGAAGGATGACTGCTGGTTAAAAGTTGCAAAGGGACAAAATTAAGTTGAATAGCAGGAGGAGCTTGCTGACAATCAGAGTTGTGCAATATGGCATATGCTGCTAGGAGAAGTGGGAGGCTCTCCCCGTTTGGATATCTTTAAGCAGAAATTCACCAATGAATTGTTGAGAATATTATTATGAAGATTTCTTTCATAGATGGGTTGGACTAGATTAGTAATAAAGCTCTTCCTACTCTGGTTCTGTGGGAGATATGAAGGCAATGTAAATGATTTGATATGAACTTGGTCCTGGAAGGATGGATAGGATTTAGATAGAGAGAGAGAAGATAAAGGGCATCCTGGAAGGTATGGGGAGAAAGGGACAAAGGAAATACAGTATAATAATTCACATTTCCATTTAAAAAAGTATTGCTAATAATTTCATTATTTTACTTCACTTTCATTTCTCTGTAAATATCTTTCCCTGTTTCTTCCCAGCAAGACGTTCTTGTAACAAATAAAACGAAAGCAAAGAATAAATAAGTTAATCAAAACTGACCCATGTTTTATATGCAATGTTACTCAAAGTCTCACACTTCTTCAAAGACGGGAGAAAGATCCATTTTCTCATTTCTTCTGGGGAAAATTTGGCCGTAATTATACAGTATCCAATTTCATTTTTCTTGTTACTGTGCTTTGCATTTCCACTTTGTAGTCATTAATAACTCATATTTATATAGTACTTTGAGTCTTACATTTCATCACCTCAGTATGGGAAGTAGGTATTGCTAGTATTGTGATCTCCTTTTTATAGTGAGGAAACTGAGGCTCAGAGAGTTCTAAGTGATTTGCCCATGGTCTCACAACCAATAAGTATTAGTGGAGATTCCAAGTTAACCTATCTCCCCCTCCTTACTTGAGGTCCTATACATTTTCTTTTATGTTATATTAAATCTCTAGGAAAGAATGGAACTTATATATACAAAGGTTAAGGGCCTTGCTATATAGGAAAAGAGGTTTCAAGTTGTAGAGTCATGGGAAATACAGTTGTGGGATAAAAACTAAATGTCCCCTGCCCAATTCCTAGAACCTAAAAGGAGAGGCCATAATGTTATAAGAATGGTAGTATCTCTTCTTTCTGTTAACAGTGCTGATTTCTCTATCCAAGTAAAACAAAGGAACAGTAATATTTAAAAAAAGGATTCCTTGAGATTTGACCTTTCCCTCTGTCATATCAACAAAATGAAAGTGGAAAATAGTAGAGGTTCCAGTTAATATTCCCTTGAGTGATCACAAATACTGAAATTACTTCAACAGTCATATGATCTAATGGTCAATGCAAATCACTGTTACTAAATATCACATTTGTGGAAACACAGGTCATTTTCATGGTCTAAAAGGCAGCAATTAGATTGTTTTCCTTCATTTAGCCTAGATTCATTAGCTAATTGGACACGTGTTGTGTTATTTAAAAATTCAATCATCTTGACAAGAACAGGAGTTTTCCTAGGAGCATTTTAAGCTATTTTTAAACTATCAGTCATGTTTAATATTACCAAGATGGATTTTGTTTTCATTGAATACAGAAACATATTTTCATTAATTATTGTGTTATGGGGTTTTGAAATTAATTTTTAATTGAGGATAATTTATTTAATAGTTATTTGGGGAGAATGAGAACAGACGAACCATAGAGATTGAAGCAAGGGTTAAAAATTACCAGTGACTCCCCAGTCCCAGTTCTTAACTTAAAAGCATTGAGGTGATTCACTTTGTTTATTTTGAGGTTATTTTCATGATTAACAGTATAAAGTGATTTAGCATTTTTAAACCTTTTCAAATATAACCAAAAAACCCTGTTGATTTGAATTGATTCTCTACTCCCTCCTCAGCTGGACTAAACTTAGGGATGCATATTCTGACAAATTACTTTTTCTGTAATGAATTTGAATTTGAGTATAATCAATTGTGCCCTATGATAACAGGTAATCTGGTAATGCATTATTGGCATATACATGTAGAGGCCATGTTATATATTGGAAAGAATATTGGACTATTATTCAACAAAAGTATATGTCAATTGCAGTTTTGGCACTAAGTGTACGAAATTATGTAAGTCTCTTTCTCTTTCTGAGGTTTAGTTTTTCAATCTGTGAAATGAAGGCATTCTGACCTCTACCACTCCATTATAGTATTCTGGAATAGCAGTGCTAATCACTAGAAAGAAAGGAAACTTTATCTCTTAGTGCAGGAAACAACAGAAGACTATGTTATGTAATAGGATATTGTTCTTTTCATATATTAATGTTCCATACAGGGCCAACTTTACTTAGAGGCAAAATATTTTATGTCATTTCATAAGCACCCAGCGAGGGCTCCATTCAAAACCAGTTTGCTAATGTCTAGAATCAGGGATTCACTCTTTGCCTTAAAGTTTTATTCCTTTTGAAATCCAAGTAAGATTCCTTCACTTTCTCATGAGGTAGTGAGTTCTATACAACTGGGGGTTTTCAAGTAGTGACTGAATAATCACTTTTCAGAAATGTAAGAGAATTTCCTTCTTCTGATAGGAATTAAACTCAATAACCTAAGGCCTCTTCCATTTTTGGAATTCACTATTACTTGCTACTGGGATTTTCAAAGAATCAGGCAATATCAGAGTTGAAAAATACCTTAGAGATCATCTCTCCCAACAAATACATGACTAAGAATCCTTTCTATTTACCCCAAACCTGATCATCCAACTTTTGTTTATACATCTCCAGTGAGGGATAATCTATTAACTCATGAGCATAGGCTATTCTACTTTTGAATAGTTCTCTTTCCAATTTTTTTTTCCTGACAACAATGTTAAATGTGACTTTTCACAGTTTATATCCATTGTTCCTAGTTCTGTACTCTGGGGTCAAACAAAACATGTCTAAGTCATCTATCTAGATGGCAACTTTTCAGATATTTGAGGACCGTTACCATGTATAGCTGACTTCAGGCCATGCTTCACATACCATTCAGCCCTCTACCCAGAAATCAGGGACTACCCATTGAATTGGTATTATTATTTACTTTGCATACACTGCATTGTATCTCTCTCCACTGGGTCTAGGAATAGTGAATAAATCAATACTAATATTGCTATAGGAAGGCTATGATGGGAGGTGGACCCAAGATTGCTGAAAGAAGGAAGCAACGCAGGGGACTTCTCTCTACAAACTCCTTCTAGCAGATCTAGAAATTACACCAGATTGAGTCCCAATGGGGAAATCTAGCTAAGTAACAATAAGCCCTTTGTCTAGGTCAGTTCAGAACAGGGAGATAGGGAGGTCTGCAGACATCAGTGATGGCGTAGGGTGAAGAGCTTGCTGCATCAGGAGTACTCCAGCATCTAAGGAGAGCCTGTATACCAGAGCAAGAGGAGACCTCAGAAAGATACATGACACTCCTAGACCCATACCAGTACACTTCCAGATGCACAGATGTTAATTGGAGGGTTTGTTGATCATTTACCAGTCTCTGGTTGCAAATCTAGTGTAGAGTAAGGGGGAACCTGCACATACCAGGGGTGTTCTGGATAGGGGGGGCCCTAGGTAATATATAGAAAAAGCAGGACCTTAAGCAACCAGCAGTCACAGTAGTGTTGTGGCTCAGATCTCAAATATAATGCAGAGTCTCATTTTTCATGTCAAGCCAGTCTACAAATTAATAAACAGAGCATTAACTCTAAACCAAAGGAGAAACTACTATGATGGCATTCTTGAGACAACAGAACTTTCCAGTTGACCGAGAGATTGCTCAGACTCAAACCCAGGTCATGAACTTACAGAATTCCAATGGGGTGAGATGAAGCAACAATCAGACTTTGTCATAGATCAGATCACTTAAAAAGTCTTAAAAGCTTTCAGGTTCCCAGCCTGTCCTTGAGATTCTGGAAGAACACAATGCAGAATAACTCAAGAAAACAACAATAGAACCCGTCTAGACCTTCCCTCCAGAAATGCCACATAGTCCAGATCTAACATTAAATCCAAAGTTAGGAAGTAAGCTGGAAAAATGAGCAGCAAAATTTTGGTGGCAAGGATGCTCAAGACACAAACAAAGAAGAGACTGACTCTGAGGCATCTACAAGCAAATACCCCTGATTAAAACAGAGCTTGGGCACAAATTCAACTAACATTCCTAGAATAGATGAAGCAAGTTTAAAAGAGGTAAAATAGTTTTATAAAGGGAATAAGAGAACTTAGGAAGAAAATTGGAAAGGAAATGAGAGCTATGAAAGAAAATTGGAAAGGAAATCAATAGTTTGGCAAGTGAGGTACAAAGCTTTGCCCAAGCAACACGTTTCCTAAAAATTAGAGTGGACCAAATAGAAACTGATTGTTCCATAAGGCAACAAGAAACATTTTTTTTTAAAGAAAAGTCAACAGACTGAGAGATCAAAAGAAAATATAAGTTACAGCAAAATAATTGACTTGGAAAACATACTGAAGAGATATAACAGCCAAAATCCAGAGCTCACAGGTAAAATAAGAACATATTTCAAGGAAAAATAAAAAAAATTCAAATAATGAGGAACCAAAGTTGGGATCACACACAATTTAGCAGCCATTACTGTAAAGGAGCAGATAATTTGGAATATGATATTTCAGGAGGTAAAATATATGAGTTTACATCCAAGAATAACTTACACAGCAAAACTGAATATAATTTTATTATATATATATATATATATATATATATATATATATGATACATTTATACATTTTCCATACTACAGATGGAAAATACAAATCTTTAATGAAATAGAGGACTTTCAAGAATTCCACATGAAAAGACCAGACCTTAAGGAAACTTTAAAGTTTCCATAAACACAGGAATAAAGAGAAATGATGGATGAACAAAGGTAAAGGACTAAACAAGGCTATATTGCTTGAATTTAAATATGAGAAGATGATTCACATGTCACCATTAAGTCCTACCACCATCAGCAATCATAGAGGAAGTCTATTTCATCAAAACTTGGGGGTGGTTCTATTATGCCTTGATGATCTTAAGAACAGAAAGTGAAAAGAAGAGAAATAGACTAGGAGGGGAGGGAAAGTAAGGATAAGGAAAATCATTTTACATAATCAGAGTGCACAAGTAGACATATATATAAAAAAGAAGTAGGAGGGAGGCAGAAATGGTTGACACTTGAACAACTTCAGAACTGGTCAAAAGGAAGGAAAAGTAAGCATAATGATAAATAATAAAATAATATACATAGCTTAGTACAGAAATATATTTCACTCAACTGTGAAATGGGAGGAAAAATGGGGAAAGGAATTTAAGGGAAGGGAATTAAGGGGAGGATTAGTCCTAAGGAAAACAAATTCTAAAGATATACAAAAATATCTATTGCTCCTTTTGAGGTGGCAAAGAATTGGGATTTTAAAGGGTACCCATAATAGGGCAAGAATGAACAAAGCATGGCATATAAATGTGCTGTAATACTATCATGATGAATTCTTATCATCACAATGGCCAACCAGGATTCCAGAGAACTCATGAAACATTCACACACCTCCTGATAGAGAGGCAAAAGATTCATAATTGAGAATGAGGCAAATAATATTTTAGTATGTAGATGATGTGGAATATTTTTATTTACTATAAATTTGGAGAATAAATTTCATTTTTCTCATTTTCTCAATGGGGATATGTTGGGAAGTTAAAAAGTCAGATCTTAGTCATTAAAAGTTAGATGATAGATATAGCAATACTGTTGTATGTGATACATGTATATGTATAGATGTATACATTTCTAGTATTATTATAAGTATATATTTATATGCAGTATGTATAGCTACCTGTGTATATACACACATATATGCATATAGACAGACATACATATCATTATGTGTGTGTGCGTATATATATATATATAAACAAACATATGTTTGTATGTGTGTGTCCATATATCTATATCTATCTATCTTTCTATCTATCTAGACTTAGGACCATTGAACAAAACAAAGAACAATCATAATTCCTGAAGATTCATAATGAAATATATTTCCATGGAAATGATGGACTCACAGGATAGTGTTAGACATTTTGTGATGTATGGACAATGAGAAATTCTGATTTACATGACTATTCACATTTATAACAGAGGTTTTCTTTTTTTCTCAATGGCAGAGTGGCTTCTTTTAAGTAATACTCATATGACATGATCACAAGATACTTACATATCATTTCATTCCTTTGGATTCTTTCCATATTACCAATGACTTTTCAAATGTGTAGCTCCTAAAATGGAACATAATATTCCAAATTTGGTCTAAGAATGGCAAAATACAATAAGAGAATCACTTTCTTAGTCTTGGTTGTAGTAGCAAGCATCCCAATATCCCCAGGGTGGCTGCCAGCACAAGTTCTTAGATCTGCTTTTCAAAAGGAAAGCAACTCAAAATCGGTTAACAAGCTCACTTTAATCAAACAAATATATATCATTTACCTAGTTCAGGGGGAAAAGGTCAGCACCACAAACTTCAGAGTATACAGACAGTAGTTTCAAAACAGAGAAACAGATCAAGCAGATAGGTTTCCAAACTACCCAACCATTACATACATCAATACCAAATTACAGTTACCAGAGAGGGAAGCATCAACATCTGGGTTTTCAAAGCCAGGGGGCTCTCAACAGCTGCCCAGAGTCTCATCTGGTTAAATCACAAAACACTTCTCAAAGTGAGCCCCAAAGCAAAGCCTCCCATTATGGTTTATATAGCCTTCTCCTGGCTCAGAGAATGTAACCACCTTCTTGACCCACTGCCCAATCACAAAGTACCAAGGCCTGGGCTTTCCTGAAAAACAAGCCTCCCACCACATGCTCCAGGTGCACTTAACCTAGGGGCAGGGAAGATCTTTAAATTTTCATTTCCATTACACTTGGCTATTCTACATTTCTAATGTAAGCTGAGATATGTTAACTTTCTTATTTACCATCATGCTGATAGCTCATGTTGAGCTGAATATCCCCTAAATGAATGTTGAATAAAATTTAAAAAATATTTTTAGACAACTGAAACGAAGGTCATTACTGACTATCACTTCTGATATGATGGCATAAATAGTATACATTTTGGTGGAACCAGTGAACCATGTCCTATCAACTAAATGTTATATGTACAATAGAAGATAAAGATCTTTGTCATTCTAACTTCACCTAATCCATATATTGGGGTGGCCCAAACCAGTGGCACAGATGGTCAGAACAGACTTCAGGAGAGTGAGTCATCAGCAGCTGTGTTGGTTTCCAGACTTCTCAACCCATAAATGCCAAAGAGAAAGTAAAAGGTCAGTGGGGAACTCTGTTGGAACTGAGTGATATAAGACCATGATCTGGCCCCTGCTCTCGGGGCAAGAGGTGGCAGAAGTGTGTTGGCTACAGCTGCTGCTACATGGCTGCCTCCAGGGCTCCTGGCCTGCAGATTGTAGGGGGACCAAGTGCCCATTCATAGGGTAATCACTTTTGCTTTGACCTACTTGGACCTAAGTCATAGTCTTGTGTGGTAGTCCTGGGGTGTGTGGCTAGTGTGCCAGAGCTTGTGGTGGCTGCAGAGAGGATACATTCCTCATAGCTCTGGCAACTGTGAAAAACCCAGTGATTTGGGACATAGCACTCCTGACTCTGGAAGCAGAGTTCTAATGTGGCAAAGAGCACAAAAGTAAAATAATTGGCTGGCAAGATGAGCAAGCAGAGGAAGGTCAGTCAGACCACAGAATCCTGCATCAAAAGCTTCCAAGAAAAATATGAATTGGTTACAGGCCATGGAGGAACTCAAGAAGGATTTTGAAAATCAAGTAAGAGAAGTGGAGGAAAAATTGGGAAGAGAAATGAGAATGATGCAAGAAAATCATGAAAAGAGAGTCAACAGCCTGCTAAAGGATACCCAAAAAAGTACTGAAGGAAATAACACCTTAAAAAATAAACTAATTCAAATGGCAAAAGAGGTCCAAAAAGCCAATGAGGAGAAGAATATCTTAAAAAGTTGAATTGACCAGATGGAAAAGGAATTTTAAAAACTCACTGAAGAAAATAATTCCTTCAAAATTAGATTGGAGCAAATGGAATCTAATGACTTCGTGAGAAATCAAGGTATTATAAAAGAGATCCAAACAACTGGAAAAAAATGAAAAAAAATAAAAAATAGAATGTGAAATATTTCATTAGAAAAACCACTGACCTGGAAAATAGATCCAGGAGAGATAATTCAAAAATTATTTGACTACCTGAAAGCCATGATCAAAAAAAGAAAACATACTTCAAGAAATTTTCAAGGAAAATTGACCTGATATTCTAGAACCAGGGGGCAAAATAGAAATTGAAAGAATTTACAGATTACCTCTTGAAAAAGATCCCAAAAAGAAAGGTCCTAGTATATT
Organism: Gymnobelideus leadbeateri; assembly: GCA_011680675.1. Taxonomy (NCBI): domain Eukaryota; kingdom Metazoa; phylum Chordata; class Mammalia; order Diprotodontia; family Petauridae; genus Gymnobelideus; species Gymnobelideus leadbeateri. The sequence continues at coordinate 132,688 of WOXC01004245.1, read as the reverse complement.
ATAGTCAAATCCCAGAGTTCCCAAGTCAAGGAGAAAATATTATAAGCAGTCAGGAAGAAACAATTTGAGTATTGTGGAAACACAATAAGTATTACACCAGATATAGCAGCTTCTACATTAAGGGATCAGAGGGCTTAGAATATGATATTCCAGATGTCAAAGGGGCTAGGATTAAAATAAAGAATCACTTGCCTAGCAAAACCGAATATAATACTTCAAGGTGAAATGGTGTCGTTCAATGAAATAGGGGACTTTCAAGCATTCTGGATGAAAAATCTAGAGCTAAACAGAAAATTTGACTTTCAGATACAAGAAGGAAGAGAAGTTAAACAGGAAAAAAAATCATAAGGAACTTATTAAACTTGAACCATTAACATTCCTACATGGAAAAATGATAATTGTATCTCATGAGACTTTTGCTCAGTATGAGGATAGTTGAAGGCAATATATATATATATATATATGAGGGTATATGTGTATATAAATATATGTGTGAGTGTGTGTATATGTGTGTACATGTACACATAGACAGAGGGCACAGGATGAGTTGAATATGAAGGGATGAAATCTAAAAAAATTGTGAGGTGATAGAGGAATATATTGGGAGGAGAAAGGGAGAGATAGAATAGGGTAAATTATCTAACATAAAAGTGGCAAGAGAAAACTGTTACAATGGAGGGGAAGAGCAGTAAGGTGAAAGGGAATGGGTCAACCTTACATTGAATTTGGCTTAAGGATGGAATAAAATACACCCTCAATTGGGTATCTTACCCTATAGGAAAGTAGGGGGGAAGGGGATAAAAGGGGGGATGATAGAAGGGAGGACTAATTGCGGGAGAGGTTAGTTAGGAGCAAACATTTTTGAAAAGGGACAAGGTCAAAAGAGAAATTAAAATAAATGGGGGTGGGATTAGATGGAGGGAAATATAGTTAGTCTTTCACAATATAACTACTATGGAAATGTTTTGCAAAACAACACACGTACAACCTATATTGAATTGCTTGTCTTCCCAGTGAGGGTGGGTGAGGATGGAAGAAGGTAAGGAATCTGGAAATCAAAGTTTTAAAAACAAATATTTTTAAAATAAAAAGTATTCTATTTGGCAGGCAAAAAAAAAAGAGTTGAAAATTCTGTTCTCTCTCCGTAAGTTTTATCATAATCATAAGCACCCCAAGCAGCCTTTTTTATCCCCAAACAAAGCTAACAGAAAGCAAAATTCTATCACCATCTAAAAGAGGCAAGAGAGCTAGAGACAGAGAGACACAAAGCCAGAGACAGAAAGACACAACAAGAAATCTTGGGGTGAAAACAATATGACTCACTGTTATGCCCACTTGAGGGCTGCTGCTGTAAATAATTTTAAGAGTCTAATTGCAATGTATAATGAACACTCTATTCAGAACTAAACCTTATTCAAGAAACCAAAGCATATCAATTCATAGCAACATAACTTATTACCAATGTGGCCATATGGCCTTAAACAAAACATATCATTCAGACATATATCATAACACTCTGTATATGAGTGGCACCAGCATATATCATTGTATTCAGTATATAACATAGCATTGCCTCAAAATACTTGTTTTTACAATCAAGGGATCCCAGCCCAGAGTCTTTCTTGGCACAATACATCCTTAGGGGATAGCAAAGAACACAGACACACTCCACCCCTATGTCACAGTAAGTTACATTCCCCTCAATCAATATAGTGTCCAAGTAAAGTCCTCTTGGTGCTGTGTCCTTTTCATTCTGCTGTTGCTGGCTCCAACCTGGCACTCTCACTACAAAATTTTTCTCTTAACCTGTGACCAAACTCTGAACTCCCTATAGGTCTGTGGCTGACCACTCCCAGCTTCTGCCTGGATTCATGGGCAGGCAGCTTTCTGCTCCTGCTCCTTGTCTAAGCTCATAGGCTCTGCTCCACTCTAAACTCTCCTTGCTCCTATCTGACTTCAGGTTCCAAGGGCTTCTGCCCACAGCTTCTGTCTCTGGAAAGACAAAGCTTAACTGGGCAACAGCAACATTTACACACCAGTACCACCATCTGGATTCATTTTTATAGCCCAAAGGCTCCTTGATAACAGCTTTTAAAAGGGGCTTAAACTAAGGCCCTCCTGGGAGGCAGGTCTTGGCACTTCACCTCAATTCACTTTCACAAACTCTTTCAGCTAGTCTTTGCTGCTGCTGCTGCTGTAGCCACTAACCTGCTCAATGCCTAATGCTCATTTTCTTCTTCATGCTGGACATTGAATGCTCAGTGCTCATCTTCTTCCTCTGGGTTCACATTTTTAGCAGGGCTGGGGGGAGGAAGGGGAGAGGGGAGGGGAAGGGGGTGGTGTTCCTTCAACAGCAGCTACCCAATCTTCTTCCAGAACATCAAGAGTTCTCAGGCAAAGTATTCTTCTCAGGAATAAGCCCCAAGGTGATATCAATCTCCCAGATTATATACGATTTTACTTGGCATTTGATTGACTGAACCCACATGCACAGCCCATGTGTGGTTACCTGGTTGCCCCAGTGCAGAGAGCCCACATGCATAGCTCCCAAACTTGGTTACCTGATATACTTAGTGCCCAAAGGCACAAAAGCCCTGCCTCAGCACCTAATGTACTGAAGCTGCAGATAACCAGATACTAATCCTTCAGATGTTTACAATTTAGCCTAAGGTTGGGAAGCTGAACTCCAAAAAGAGAAACAGCAAAAAATCCCACTTTCCTTGTGATTACACTCACTCAAATGGTTTGCATTTTCTAACACAGGAAAATATTATGGAGAGTCTCAAAATTCCCCTAAGAGGTTCATCGTCACTGGAAGTAAACTGCATAACTGTGAGCCCAGGTTGATCAGGGAAGATTGACAGCAGCTTCAGTTTCAGAATGGTATCATATGAGATATATTACTAGTGAATCTGAATAAGTAAAAATGATGGAATGTGAACATATAATAATTGTTCCTGGTTAACATGAAACCAAACTTCTTTAAAAATAGCAGAAAATAGAAGATAATTAGGAGCATCTTGGCTTAGAAAATAGGAGATTGACTATGTCTATCTTGCCTCTGACATAGGTTATATGCATGTCCATGGGTAGGTCCCTTCAATTTTCAGTTCCCTGGGGAAATCTTTAAGAGTATATATTGTTTAAAAAAAATTGAGCTGGTTCTGTGGAAGGAATTTGGACCATGAGAGTTCTCTACTCCAAAGTAAAGAAGGAAGTAAGAAGGAAGGGAAAGAAAGAATAAGAACAAAATTAAAACTAAAAAGGTGGGTTAACATAATGTAGTAAGAGACCCCATTTAGCATAAGGAGGTTATTTGTACTACTTCCAAAAGCTTCTGGATCCATAAGTATTAGAGTCCAAGATTTAGGTAAAAAAAAAATCTATATAAGATATTAATTAAATCCAGTAATTGTGATTGATGAGATAAAGACAGAGAGAGAACATGAGATTTTTACCAGAGGAAGATAGTACTAGCTTGAGTTATTTAACTTGAGTTACATCTAATCAACAGCAAAGTTTTGCATCAGGTGTGTATAGCTTTCATATCTCTGGTATGATATATGGGATCTGATTTATTTTGCAAAGACTATCAGTTTCTTACCTGTGAGAAAACTATAGTCCATGGTATTGATGAGGTACAAGTTTTGGGAACGCCCTTGAACTCTGATTGTGTGTTCCCATTTGATAAGGCATTTGCCTGAGGCCATAAGACTTTCATTATGGCTCAGCCGAAATCTCTGCTACTAGCCTAGCCCTCTAGAGTCCAGCTAGCCCCCTCCATCTTCCCAAAACATCTATACATCCTTAAGCTAACCTAGCCCTCCATTGTCTCCTCTCCAGGTAGCCTCCAGTTACTTCCCACCCTTAATCTCTAATCACTGCAGTCTGACCTCATTTGACTTCTCCTGAAGACCCTCCCCAAACTCCTCCTCTAGACCACCCCTAGGTTCCTCCCATAACCTTTCTGTATATCAGACCCCATTTTGCCTCCATGAGAGGAGGAAGGCCTGAGCATGATCTAGCACAGACTTATTCTGTGTCAGATGACTCTGGCCTGCTTGTCCAGTACAAGTGTCACAGATACCAAGGCTCCTTAAAATTCTACCCATTATGGTGAATCTCTAATAAACTTTGTTTTTCTTTGGCTGAGAGATGACGAGTCAAATTCAATTGGCAGAACCCAACATGTTGGTACTTTGGGGTCTCGTGCACCCCTAAACATAAACCTCATTAGTACTATCTGTTTCTGCTTTCTTGTACTTGGCTTACAGAATAGTAGAAGCATGATAGCAGGTATACCTAGAGGGAAGGAAAGGAGAGAACAGGACAGGACAAGACAGGACAAGACAGGAGAGGGAAAGGAACAGGTATTTGACAGCAACAAAGTAGAAAAAAAATATCTCAAACTTGGAAGCAATAGCTTCAATAAAATAAAGTTAATTTTAAAGGATTTAAAAATATTATTTGGCTTTGTTTGCTCTGTAAATAAAACAAGACAGTGAAGATCAAAATACTATATAACACACACGCACACACACTCACATGCTCATATCTCTTCCTAAGCACTTGTAAATGTGACTAATGAAGATATATGTGAGGACATTTATTCAGAGGGTGCCTTATATCTGAATTATAAATAAATTTGGGAACAAACATAGATCTTTGAAACCAGTGTTTCAGGTGAAACAAGGTGTTTGCACAGCAGGGATATGTATTTTATTTTAGCTAAGAAACTCATTTGTCTAAATCAAAGCAAAACAGAAATCAGAGAAAGTATTCATAGAAAAACATATACCAGGCAATACAGAGTGAAGGAACTCTCTCATTGGGAGAAAGTTAAGTCAGCTCAACCAAGAGAAAGGATTTTGGATCTCACCCAAGGGAAAATTGCTTAAAGCTTCTAGAGTAGCAATCTAGAAACAGGGATAGGATGGAGATTGCCTGTTCCTTTTATGTCTTCCCAGAATCCTCTCCTTCAGCCACCTGAGGTAGGATTGTCCACTTCCCTCTTCTCTCTCAAAACTGGAAGTCAACTAGATGCTACTCAAAGAAGACTCTTACTTGAAGAGTTCTGAATTAGTACTCCCACCCAGAGTCCCCAATGGAAAAACTAAGGAAAGTATGTTTTAGCAATAATAGTAAAAGCCTCTTTCTAAAAGCTAATTAAGACTGGCTAGGTAAGTGATATTAACTAATAATCATGGAGGGAAACATGTAGGTAGAGTCTCAAAACCTATACCTTTAAAAATATAACCCCTCAGTCCTTCAGAATGAACCATAGAGTCCCTGGGGGGGATGTAGTAGCTATACTTTGGGGACCCAAATCAGTGTAACCGGGAGCAACTCCAAAGCATATACTACATAAGTATTCTAGGCAAAGACCACATATATATTTTTAAAGTTTTCCAAATAAAAGTAACTTAAGCTAAAAGAAGTAAGAGAAAGCCCTCAAAGTGCATCAAGGTTTTCAGGTTGTGAAAATCTCTGATACATGAGTAATATATGGTTATTTAAGCCTCAGTAGATTGAATGAGTTCTTAAGATTCTTTTTTTTATGTGTGCTTTTTTTTTTTTTTTTGGAGGGCAATTGGGGTTAAGTGACTTGCCCAAGGTCACATGGCTAGTTATTGTGTTAAGTGTCTGATGCCAGATTTGAATTCAGGTCCTCCTGATTCATGGGCCAGTACTCTATTCACTGTGCCACCTAGCTGCCCCAAGATTCTTTCTTAAGGGCAAGATGTATAAATAAAAGGAAACATCATATGGATGATGGGTGAAAAAGAAGATGGGGACAGAATGCCTACTTAAGAATAAGACAGTCATGGGATACATAAAAGAGAGATTTTGGGCAACAAAGACAAACTTTACTGATTTTAGTACTTTGCCTCCAGCAGGCCATATTTGCACTTTTAGTTTATCTGTTTCTTAAGATAACTAAAGAGTCACTGAACTTTCCTACAGCCCTCTGTTCAATGTCTCATTAATGCAAATACATTTCTTCTACTGTCAAGGCACTTGGGTTTCTTTACAGAATAAAGGTGGAAATATGGAGCTTTTGCATGTGTCTCAGCAAAGTAGTTATGGGTTAGAGGTTTGGGGAATGGTGTGGCACAAGACCATCATTTTGAGTTTATTTTATTTTCAGTACAATACAGCCTTTGAGTTGCCAAGGAGAATTATATCAGGTGCAAAATATTGTCACAATGAAAGTCTCTCCCAAATACTAGACTCCAGGGTTATAGAATTGGTAATGAGATGTGTGGGGTAACCATGCCATCAGACTTAGCTGTACACTCATCACTGACAGAATAGGCAAAAGGGGGAGGAAATTGATCAGAATATTGTTGGAGAAAAGGTATAGGATTTTTGAGGTATTCAATGCCACAACAGTCATTTTTTAAAACACCAATATTATCTCACTGATGCTATATGTCAAGGCATCTGTTAACATGATAATCTGGTGACCTGAAGGGCAATGAGCAGACATATGGTAGACATGAGGAAGGTACAGCTTATGACAATTGATGACTTTATCCTATAGAAGTTTATCATCAAGAGATCACCAAGGGTAAGCATGACTGGAAAAAAGGGAAGCCAAGTATGTAGCAGTAGGAAAGGTGTTTTTGTTTGTTTGTTTTGAGGAGAGGACTTGTGATTTCATTGCCCTGGGGGAGTTCAAAATATGGAAACTCTGCCTACTAAAGCAGACCGGCAATGACTATAACTTATAGGCTAAGAGATCTTCTTGGGCCAATAAGAAGTGGCTAATTATCCAACTCCACATGACTAGGATATATCAGAGGTAGTATTTCAACCTAAGCTGTCCTCACTCTGAGAGTGACTCTCTACCCATTATACCATGCTGCCTCTTGTACAAGGATAACAAAAAACAACAAAACGTAATAGCAGCTGCAGCAATAGTACCAGCAGGAAGAAGAGCAACCACCACCACAAGAATTCATAACATCCCCATCACTACCATGAAATAAATAACAAACACCAACAAAAACACCATTGCACAATCACTATCACTGACAGAGCTATAACCGGCCTTAATAGAACATGTTAAGGTTTATTTAGGGTTTTCCATGAATCATCTCACCTGAGCTTTGTAACAGTCCTATGAGGAGGATACTTCAGGAATGACTTTATATATGAAGAAATCAAGGCCCCTAGAAGTTAAGTGATCCAACCAAGGGGGACACATGGCCAGCAAATGTTAGAAAAGCAATTTTAATTTAGTCTTTTAGCTGATTCTCCTGGCTTTAAGGATAGTGTTCTTTTTAGTTGGATAAGCCAAGTATTGCCCCATGTCATTCCTCTCCCCCATATTATATCTGACCCTAAAGTTTAGGACAGTTCTTGCAACATAGTAAGTGCTTAATAAATGCTATCATTCTTTCATTCATATGCTCACATATATTTATATATACACACATGTATATATGTGCCCATATAAAGATACAAGTGTGTTTACATACAAGACACCTATGCATGAACACATATGTGCCAACACATTGAACACACATATACATTTAAAACTGTGCATAGTGTATATCATGTATTTGTCTATACACACACACACACGTAAAGTCCTAACAAAATAAAGCATGAATACAATTTGAGGGGATTTGCAACAAAAAGCTCTAGGGTTCATTCCCAGACACAAGAAAATATGAAAATATCAGTGATTGGCTCATGTCTCACTTTCAAAAGAGTGCTGTGTGCCCCTGGAAGCACTCAAGATAACAATATGTCAAACACAAGAGAAGTTTTATTTAACTTGACAAAAAATGCAGAACAGGCTTGTGCTTGAGACACTCAGCCATCAGAAAAAATTCTCCTCACCTTTCTGAAGGGAGTCAAGCAACTCTTCTCTTTAATGGGTGTCATCTTCCCATAAGATGTATAGAATCCAGGAAACATTTGCAGTGACAGTGCCAGGATCATTCCAGGCTCCTCATGTGTACAAATGGCTCCTTGCTACACTTATTTTTCTCATATTGGCAAGTTCCTTGATGGAGTTTTCCTTCCTCTTGAGGTTTTCTCAACATTTGGCATTTCCATCTGGTACTGGCACATGGTTCCCTGCAAGGGCTTTGTGTTTGTTCAGCAGTCCTCTTTCCATGCCCTTTCTGTAGCATAGAGTCTCCTTTTCTTCTTACAGTATATACATTCATTTTATTTGGGAAGTGGATCCTTTCTTCTGTATATGTTCCAGATGTCACTCACCTAACTGATATAATTAATTAAGTAAAAGACTGTAGTGTAGAAAAATAATTAGGCTAATTTTGACTTGGTCTGAGAAGGTAGAACTAGGACCAATGTATATTCAGAAGTAGCAAAGAAGTACATGTAGTCTCGAGAAAAGGAAAAAGAAAAACCTCGCAAATAATTACATATATTCAAAAAATGGAATGGGCAACTGCAAGGCTTAGAGACTTCCTATTGCTAGAAGGTTTTAGGTAAAAATGGATGGCCATTTTTCAGATATGTTCAGTTATTTTCAGAACTAGATGAGGTCCTTGAGGTTCCTTCTAACCTCAAGAATTTGTATCTCTTTTTTTTTGTTTGTTTGTTTGTTTTACAAGTGATGTTAGCTTAGAAAGTCCAATTGAAGCATTATTATTACTGACTGAAACCTCCCCGTGCATCAATTTCTTCATCTCTAAAATGGCAATAATGTTGACCCCATGCAATGATGTTCAAATGAGACAGAACATATATAAATTTTAAATCCATAAAATATTTTCTAAATATGAAGCACGAGTGCCACTTTTTATAGTTCCTTTCTATTTCTTCCCTTGTTATTCTATAGACCTTTTCAGTAATTTGGATTTTGGTAATGAGGGATGCAATCTTCTCAATTGTCCAGTGAAAAATGAAATCTTTTCCTACTCCTTTTTATACTCACTCACAAAGGAATATGATAGTTTTCCCCACACCAGCTCCTTGTGGATAATTTGCTGAGACAGTAGAGAAACAATGATGACTTTCTCCTACTGATTTTGAAATATTTCAAAGTAATATCTCCTATGCTTCAGGAAATTGTACTCTCCATTTGGCAGCTCCCAGCCCCCAATAATTGCTTGGAAGTTTCTCCTGAGGCCATAATTGAAGGCCACCCCATGATACAGAGCAATTCAGCAGCTGGGATTGAATCATATGGCCAGTTGGCATGAGAAACCACCAGTTCCCTCCTGAGTTTCCAGTGAAGTTCTGCCATGGCAAGCATTGTGGGCATCTGGAAATAATAGTAATACTTCCCACTCATTGAAGGCTGATTGCCTTGTTCCCCACGGTATATCCAGGCAAAAAGTGCTCCTTTATGGCCATGTATGCACTTTATTCCTAACCATCACTGTGCAGAACAGGACTGTGTATTTTTTTTATCCTATCTAGGTTCCTTTCAAATTCTTCCTCACACATTCTAACTGGCATTTCTCTAAGAGTCGTGCCTCTTCCTATTATCCTTCCCAGCATTACAGAGTATGCCAGAAAGATGGAAGCTGTTGAGCACTTTTTCCAAACAGAAGATGCTGAAATTAATGTGGGAGAATCTTTCTTGCCATTAGTTTCATGGGGAGGGAAAAAAAGTGCTCTATTTTTTCATGATCATTTGGAATGTATCACATCTGAATAGGTAACAGCAATTTCCCCCCTTTCAATGGAAAAAGGATGTTTCTTGTTGGAAAGCACAAATAGACTTCATTTCATGCTTTTTGCACAAACCTTTCTACAAGGCATGCTCATAGAGTATTAAGAAAGGGTGAAGAATTAAGAATGTGAGATATTGTAATGCCAAATTCTTATGTTACCTTTTTTTGCATATTTATTTTTTAAAAGCAATTTTACATTTCTCAGAAGAATTTTATCTCCCCTGTACTAGGCAAAGCAGTTATTAGAGAGGTGACAGAGTAAATACAGGTATTGGAATCAGAAGATCCATTCTAAGTCAGAAAAACCAGTCCAAGCACTGGTTCTTGTGTTGCTTAGCTAGGTGACTATGAGGAAGTCACTTACCCCATTTGAGGTTCAATTCTCTGGTCTGTTCAATAGGAATAAGGAGAATCCCAGATGGGAAAAAATTCCTCTACCACTGCATGTTAACCCTTTCTCTACAACTTATAGTCTAAAAGATTCCTAAAGCACTGATGAGGTTAGGTTTATAGATTACATTGTCCTGGTTGCATGGTTTCACAATTTTCTAGTGCTTCCTGGAAGAGATCTCTAACCACTCAAAATAGCTGGGCATGATCATTCACAGATGAAAAATCTAGTAAATGAAGAATATCTATTGCTCAAAATGATATACATTTGAATGGAAAACCTATAATATTCATATATCAGAGAATCTTTCTGGGAGAAAAGATGTTACAGATGAATGGGAAAGGAGACAGTCAAGAAGGTAGAAACTCACCTGAAGTCTCACAAATTCATCTCCAAATAACTATAAAATAATGCCTCAAAACAAATTCTGGAGTGGCAGAACTCACAAAAGAATGGATGAAATTATTTTCCAGCCCACGACAACTTGGAAAATCAGTAAAAAAAAAAAAAAAAGAAAGATATGTCTCACTGGAGTTAAAAGGCAGTATAGTCCAAAACAGGTGATAGTTGGATAAGCCAGCAGCAGATTTGCCCTAGTCAGTCAGTGACAAAGTTCCAAACTCTAGATTCAAGCCAGAAGCAAGGTTCTGTACCCTGAGTGAAAGAAACTTAAGACAGGGCCCCCTTTTACCTCAGGAGTCTAAATTAAAACAGAGTTAAATGTCATGGAAATTAGCTGGAAAATGAGCAAAAAAAGAGAACCTAACCATAGAAGATTACTATGGTGACAGGGAAGATCAAAACACAAGGTCAAAATAAGACAACAAGTGAAACTGTAAAGAAAAATACTAATTTATCTCAGAACCAAAAAGAAGTACTAGAAGATCTCCAAAGGGATATTTAAAAATGTAGCGTCAAGCACCCCAATATCCCCAGGGTAGCTGCCAACACAAGTTCTTAGATCTGCTTTTGTAAAGGAAAGCAATTCAAAATTGGTTAACAAGCTTACTTTAATCAAACAAACATATATTACGTAGTTCAGGGGGAAAAGTTCAGCACCCCAAACTTCAGAGTATACAGACAGATAAAACAGACAGGCTTCCAAACTGTCCAACCATTATATCAATACCAAATCACAGTTACCAGAGAGGGAAGCATCAACATCTGGGTTTTCAAAGCTGGGGGGGCTCTCAGAGGCTGTCCAGAGTCTCATCTGGTCAAATCACACAACACTTCTCAAAGTGAGCCCCAAAGCAAAGCCTCAAATCAGGGATTATATAGTCTTCTCCTGGCTCAGAGAATGTAACCACCCTCTTGACCCACTGCCCAAATCACACAGCATCAAGGTTTGGTCATTCCTGAAAACCAAGCCTCCCACCACAGGCTCCATGTGACCACATTCAGCCTATTAGGGGGCAGAATATACTTTCCAATTAAAGAAGGTTCTCTGAGTCACTTAAGCCAATCAAAGGGCCTAGGGGCAGGGAAGATCTTCAAATCTGCATTTCCATTACAAACAACTAAAAGAAAAATTAGGAGTAGAAATAAGAATGATGCACAAGAATCACAAAAAATAGTCCATGGATTTGGCAAAGGAAATACAAAAAAAAGGGGGGGGAAAGATGTACAAAAATTTACTGAAGAAAATAATCTTTAAAAGGTAGAATTGGCTAAATGAAAAAGGAGGTAATTTGATTTTCCTCCATTCTCAAAGTGGAATAAAATGGCACCACTATATTGGGGTCAAGGTACAATGTGGCCAGTTGTGGCTGATCAGAACAATATGAGCTTGGGAGGTTCTACCACAAATCAGGCACAAATAGTCCACATGAACATTCAGAGTAGTGATGTCTCTAAGTTTGCACATGTAATGTTTCTTTTGAGCTACTGCAATTCTGCTTTGCTCATATAGCATGCTATGATGTGAGCACACCATGCTGGGCAATCATTTGCCAGTGTCCCTCATATCTCACAATTGATTTCAAAGTTCTTCAGAGAGACCTTAAGAATGTCTTTGTATCATTTCTTCTGATTTCTGTGTGATTACTTGTCTTGTGTGAGTTATTCAATAAAATAGACCTTTAGGCAAATGTACATTTGACATTTGAATAGCATGGCCAGCCTGTTGGGGTTATGCCTTCTGTATTAGAATTTGAATGCTAGGCATTTCAGCTCAATAAAGAACCTTAGTGTCTGGTACCTTATCTTGTCAGGTGATCTTCAGAATCTTCCCAAAACAATTAAAAAGGAAGTAATTGATTTTCCTGGCATGTCACTGGTAGACTATTTAGGTTCCATAGGCATACAACGAGGGTCAGCACAGTGGTTCTATACACCTTCATTTTGGTAGGTAGCCTAATATCTTTTCTGTCCCACACTTTCCTTTGGAGCCTCCCAAATTCTCAGCTAACTCTTACAATGTGTGTATTAACTCCGTTTTCTATAAATGTTGGTTCCACATATGGGATGATGTGGTGCTGGTTGGTGGAGAGCCTGTGTTGTCTTGGTATTAAATATTAAGTCAAAATTAGCACAAGCAGCAGAAAATTGATCCATAGTTTGATGGAGTTAAATATTTCCTTCTTTTCTTTTTTTTTTTTTTGGAGGGAAGAAGGCAAGGCAATTGGGGTTAAGTGACTTGCTCAAGGTCAGACAGCTAGTTAAGTGTCAAGTGTCTGAGGCTAAATTTGAACTCAGTTCCTCCCAATTCCAGGATTGGTTCTCTATTTACTGTGCCACTTAGCTGCCTCAAGATATTGCCTCCTTAAAGATGAATGAACTATCTTATTAATACACCCTAATGAAGTTCTTGTTTGTTTTTTCATTTAGCACATTCTGAATTTCCTCATCATTTTTATCTAACCAATCTTGATGTTTATGAATGTTCTATCTCAGTTGATCCAGTACAGAGCTGTATACCAAATCTCTGAAAGTTTCCCAATCCTATTCTGTCCCACTGTTGCCAATTTTATGTTGGCTCAACTTTCCCTCCATGTGAACAAACTGTTCACACATGAAGAAGTGCTCTAATCTACTGCCATCTTGCACTGGGGCGATTGCTCTTGTTGAATGCAGTTTAACTTGGAGAGGATAAGTCTAAGATCAGTCCAGCATTCTGTGCCATGTATCACCTTCATTATGCTCACATCTTGTCTATCTCTTCCCTATTAAATGCCACTGTTTTCTGTGAAGATGCATCCATGAACTTTTCTTGCATTTAGGTAACAGGAAGACAGGGTTGGTGGTTAAGAAGGTCATGAGATGCAGAAGTCTTCTGTAATAAGTGGGACTTGTTGCTGTCTTTGACTCTATTCTTCTTAAGGACTCCCTGCCATGTTTGATACTCTGTGCTTACTCTGGCATTAGAGTCACTCAGAATTATTAGATTGTCCTTTTTCAGTATATTGATGATGAAAGTCTCCATGTGTTCAAATTTTTCTTTGACCTCATCTGGGTTCGTCATGGTGGGAGTATATATACTCATGCTGGTAGAATGGTGCTTTTCTGCAAGTGGCTATCACGTTGTCATGAACTTGCCATTCACTTCTTTTGGGAGGCATGCAAACTTTTTGACTAAATAATTTTGATTGCAAAATCTATACCATTTTCAGCATGCTTCCCATTACTGAGGCCACTCCAGAAAAATCTTTATGTAGCTCTTACTTCAGTAAACTGTTCTTCATTTGTCAGCATTGTTTTGCTTAGGACTATTATTTGGATGTGATACCTGTTGAGTTCTCTGTTTATCTTTCAGGTCTACTGAATTTTATGTTGTTCATAAATGTGCATGTATTAGATATATCAATAGTGAGAAAAATTGCCTTCACAAAAGTCTTTGTAATTTTTTTTTATCTTTTGACCGCAGAATAGGACCCTTCCTGCTATGTTAAGCAGACCAAGATTGGATGAATCAGACAACTTTAGGGGGCCTTTTGCTAGACCCTCCTCATGCCAGGAGGTGAGCAGTATGGTCCTTCAACAAGGCTACTCAGATACCCAGGTAGCTGATGAATCCTGCCACTGCTTCAGTCCAGTGAGAGGAAAACCCTATACCTTGAGCTGCCTGTGTACAAGGTTTTAACTACAGTTCTCAATGTATTAATACCTGCTGTTTCATCACTTGCCTGTGGCCACAAGACTCTGAGTTAGGTAAAAATGGTAAAATGGTATGGGTGATATCTTTTGATTCAGGAGTAAATTGTATTTAAAAGAGCCATTCTGCCAAGACTGTGTTCATATACTTGCAGCAGACATGCTCTCTATCTCCCCACAACTCACCATTGGGGTTGAGACCCCTTGGTTACCCTCAACATGGTTTTGTTCATCTGCTGAAATGGTTTACTAGAGTGGGTTCTTTTCACAAAGTATAGCTTCTTGGAGTCACAGGTAGGAGTTTGGTGTATCAGGTAGACATCAAAGGTTGAAAGTGGACTTGAAAAGGGCTTGACAGTCCTCACACCAAAGGTATTAGTCTTCCTACAACACTCTTAGGCCCGACTATTCTCAAACAGCACAATCATCATGTACACAGTGAAATTGAGTATAATCCTTCAGGTAAAAAAGAATATTCAATGAAGCAGAGAGCCTTCAAGTATTTCTGAACAAAGATCAGAGAAAATTTGATTTTCAAATGCAAGTCTTAAGAGAAGAATAAAAAGGTAAATAAGAAAGAGAAAACATAAACAAGGTCCAACTATTAATATTCCTATGTAGGGAAATGATACTTATAACCCTTAAGAACTTTATCACTATTAGGGTAGTTAGAAGCTGTATATATATATATATATATATATATATATAGAGAGAGAGAGAGAGAGAGAGAGAGAGAGAGAGAGAGAGAGAGAGAGTAAGTATGGGTATAGGTTGACTTTGATGGGATGATAACTAAAAAAAATAAGGGGTGAGGAGAGAAAAGATTGCATTGGAAAAAGAGAGAAGGGAGAGATATAATGAGGTAATTTATCTCACTTTAAGAGTTGTAAAAGAACCTCTTGTAGGGGAGAAAAAGATGAGTGTAAAAGACAGGGAAAAAAGAGAGCAAATTTAAATAAAAGCATAGAAAGAGGAAAATAGGGTAGAGGGAAGTACATGATTAGAGATTATAACTGTGAATGTGAATGGTTTGAACTCACCCATAAAGCAGAAGAAGATAGCAGAGTGGATTAAAAGCCAGAATATGGCAATATGTTGTTTACAAAAAAAACATTTGAAACAGAGGGACATACGCAGAGTATGGGTAAAAAGTTGTATAAAAATGTATAATGCTTTAATTGAAGCAAAAAAATTATACTGGAAGTAGCAATCATCCTCTCAGAAAAAGCAAAAACAAAAAATAGATTAAATTAAAAGATAGAAGGAAGGAAACTAGATCTTGCCTAAAGGTATCATAGACAATGAAGTAATATCAATATTGAACATATGCACACCAAATGTATAGGAAAAAATAAACAAGAAAGAAATCTAGATGAATAAAAATTTAAAAAATTTAGACTTGATAGACCTACAGAGAAAATCGGATGTGGATAAAAAGGAGTAAACCTTTTTTTTTTTTTTTAAGTTGTACATGTCAGCTATACAAAAACTGAGTATATATTAGGGCATAAAAACCTCACAACAAAATGCAAAAAAGAAGTATCAAATGCACCCTTTTGAGATCATAATGCAAAAAAAAAATGCATTTATTAAAGGGACATGAAAACATAGATGGAAAAGTAATTGGAAATGAAATTTTCTGATCCTAAAAAATGAGTGGATCAAAGAAGAAATCATAGAAACAATCGATAATTTCATTAAATATAATAACAACAATGAAGACAACATACCAAAATTTATGGGACACAGCAAAAGTATTTGTAGGAAATTTATAACTAAACACTTGCATCAATAAAATAGAAAAAGAGCAGATCAACCAATTAGGCATGAGTTAACAAAAGGAATAAATTTAAAATCCCCAAATAAACATGAAATCAGAAATCCTAAAAGATAAATAAAATTGAAAGCAAGAAAACCATTGTACTAAAAATTAAATCTAAGAGCTGTTTTTGTGAAAAAGAAAAAAATATATAAATAATTGGTTAATTTGATTTAAAAAAGAAGGAATAAACCCATATTACCAATAGAAAAAATGAAAAGGATGAATTCCCTAACAATGAAAATTAAATCAAAGCTATTAATAGAATATATTCTGCCCATTTCTTTGCCAATAACATTAATAATCTAAATGAAATGGATTTATATTTAGAAAAATACAAATTGCCCAGGTTAGCAGAAAAGGAAATAGAATATTTAAATAACCATGTCTTAGAAAAAGAAAAAGACACTGTTGGGAGCCAAGATGGTGGAGTAGAAACAGCGTGTCCAAGTCACTATGCCCCCAGATTACCTCCAAACTATGTAAAAGGGGAATCTGAACAACTTCTGGAGCCCCAGCACCCACAGAACGACACAGAGAAGCTAGCCTCCGACTGGGGACAGCCCAGCAGCCCTGAAGGAAGAACCAACACAGGGGTCTGGAGGCCGGCAGCACAGCCTGCAGAGCATGGGAAGCCCAGCCCAGGTCTGCCAGAGGTGTGGTTTTAGCCCCAGGGCGGCAGGGCCAGCAGCCGGCTGGAGGGACCCCAGAACTCCAGCAGCTGTGGCGATTCCAGATTTATCAACATAGACATACCTAGGACAAAGTGAAAGGTTAGTGCCCTATGGACTTTGGGACCAGTATTTGGGGAACGCATCGGCTTCCTTCCTTGGGGGCTAGAAGCCACTGAGGAGACACGCCATTTTGTAGTTTTCAGAGGCAGCTCCAGCTCCTGGCCTGTGAACTGTAGGGAAATCCAGCGATCAGTCTTGTGGGGGTAATCGCTCTTGCTTTAACCTCCCTGGATCTGGATTGTGATCTGGGGTGGAGGAAACGGGTGAGTTTCCAGCTTGCCAGAAATAGAAGTTGCCCCCCCACACTTTCAGGACGAAAATTAGCCTATCTAGCCGCAAAACCATAGTGTGGCAAAAAGCCCAAAAGTCAAGTAATTAATTGACAACATGGCAAGGCAAAGGAAACAAATTAAACAGAAAAATGCAACCGTAGACTCCTACTTTGGGGGCAAAGAGGGTTGAAGCATAGGGGAAGAGGACTGTGAGGTCAGAAATCCTGCTCCAAAAGCCCCAGGGGAAAACATGAGCAGGTTGCGGGCCATAGAGGACCTTAGGAAGGACTTTAAAAATCAAATAAGAGAAGTGGAGGAAAAATTGAAAAGAAAAATGAGAAGGAAGCAGGAAAAGTATGAAATGAGGGTCAACATCCTGACTGAGGAAAACAACACCTTAAAAATAGACTAACTCAAATGGCAAAGGAGGCCCAAAAGGGCAATGAGGAGAAGAATGCCTTAAAAAGTAGAATTTCCCAGATGAAAAAAGAATCTCAAACACTCACTGAGGAGATTCATTCCTTCAGAGTTAGACAGGAGCAAATGGAAGCTAATGACTTTATGAGAAATCAAGATGCTCTTAAGCAGATCCAAACAAATGAAAAAATAGAAGGCAATGTGAAATATCTCATGGGAAAAACCACTAACCTGGAAAATAGATCCAGGAGAGACAATTTAAAAATTATTGGACTACCTGAAAGCCATGATCAAAGAAAGAATCTAGAAATCACCCTTCAAGAAATTCTCAAGGAAAATTGCCCTGATGTTTTAAACCCAGAGGGCAAAATAGAGGTTGAAAGAATACACAGATCACCTCCTGAACAATACCCCAAAAGAAAACTCCCAGGAATATCACAGCCAGGTTCCAGAAATCTCAGATCAAGGAGAAAATATTATAAGCAGCCAGGAAGAGACAATTTCAGTATTGTGGAAACACAATCCGAATAGCACAAGACCTGGCAGCTTCTACACTGAGGGATCGAAGGGCATAGAATATGATATTCCAGAGGGCAAAAGAACTGGGAATGAACCCAAGGGTCACCTACCCAGCAAAACTGAATATTTTGTTTCAAGGAAAAATATGGTCATTCAGTGGAATAGAGGACTTTCAAGCATTCTTGAGGAAAAAACCAGAATTGAATAGAAAATTTGACATCCAGACACAAGAAGCAAGAGATTCCTGGGAAGGCAATCAGGGAAAAGAAATCAAAAGGAACTTATTAAAGTTCAACTATTTACATTCTTATATGGAAAAACAATAACTATGACTGATGAAATCTTTCTCACTATGAAAATAATGGAAGAAGGGTGCATGGTCATATGAATACAAATGTGAATGTGTGTGAATATGGTTACAGTTATATATAGCATAGATTGAATTTGTTGGGAAGGGAGAATACTCAAGGGGTGAAATTATGAGGTGAGAGAGGAAAGTGGTAAGAGGAGATGGGGAGAGACAGGGTAGGGTAAACTATCTCATGTAGAAAAATTAAGTGGAAGTGGTTGCAAGGTAGGGGAAGACTAGGAAGGCAAAAAGGGAAAACCACATTCTCATTGAATTTGGGTCAGGGAGAGAATGACATACATACTAAATGAGATATCTCAACCTACAGCAGAATAGGGGGAAGGAGGAATGAGAGGAGGGATGATGGATGGGAGGGCAGCCTTGGGGGTGGGGAGATTGGAAGTACCCACTATACAAGAGGGACAGGATCAAGTAGGGAATGGGTCAGGTGGGGGGTTGGGATGAGTGGGAGGGGATTATAAGCAGCCTTGTACAGTATATAAACTATGATAATATTTTGCATAGCCAGACATGTACAACATATACTGAAATACTTATCTCCCTAGAGGCAATGGGTGACAATGGAGGAAAGAAATGGATCTGAAATTCAAGGTCTTAAGATTAAATGTTTCAAATATATATAAATACTATTATTAATACTCTTTTGCTTGCAATTGGGCGATAAGATGTACAGGCATTGGGACACAAAGATTCACCTTCCTCTAATAGAAATGTTGCACGGGGTATACAAGATGATATGGGAGAGAGCAGATTGGAGGAAGCGATATCTTGGGGGACTGCTATTCTGGGAGGGTGGGTAGGAGGAAAACAGGGTGGGGAATGATTGTAACACAAAATCTGACGGAAATGAATGATGTAAAACAGAAGTTAATAAAGCATTTGTTTAAATTAAAAAAAAAAAAGAAATAGAACAAGTCATCAATGAGCTCCATAGGAAAAAATCTCCAGAGCCAGATGAATAGAGAAATTAATTCTATCAATTTAAAAGACAATTAATTCCAGTATTTTAGAAACCATTTGGAAAAAATAGCAAAGGACTATTACAAAATTCCTTTTATGACACAAATGTTGCAATAACTAAACAAATAAGATTAAAAAGAGTGAGCTTTTGATATTCTTTTTCCATCTGGCAAATTTGGCTTTTTTAAGGCATTCTTCTCCTCTTGACTTAGTCTATTTCTTTTTTTTTTAATTAAACAAATGCTTTATTAACTTCTGGTTTACAAAATTCATTTCCACCAAATTTTGAGTGACAATTTTTGCCCCATTTTTTCCCTACCCACAACCCCAGTATAGCAGTCCCACTAGATATCCTCTCATCCAATCTGCTCTCTCCCATATCTTCTCCCATACCCCCTTCGACTTTGCCATTAGGGCAAGGTGAATCTCTGAGCCACAATGCCTGGACATCTTATGAAACATTTAATGTTAAAACTACGATTTTCAGATCCATTCCCTTCCTCCCTTGTCACCCACTCCCTCTGAGAAGATAAGCAATTCAGTATGTGTTGTACATGTATAGCTATGCAAAACATTACCATAGTAGATATATTGTAAAAGACTGCTTATATTTTCCTCCCACCCATCTCACCTCCCACCTGAACCATTCCCTACTTTGATCCTGTCCCTCTTCTATAGTGGGAACTTCCAACCTCCCCTCCCCCCAGAATGCCCTCCACTCCATCATCCCCCCTCTCATCCCCCTTTCCCCTACTCAACTGCAGGGTGAGATATCCCATTTAGTATGTATGTGATTCTCTCCTTGAGCCAACTTCAATGAGAATATGGTTTTGCCTTTTTGCCTTCCTGTTCTTCCCCTCCCCTGCAACTACATCTCCTTGCCTCTTCTACATGAGATAGGTTACCCTACCCTCTCTCTCCCCATCTCCTCTTTTCACTTTCCTTTCTCACCTCTTAAATTAACCTCTTAAGTATCATCCCTTTCCACCAAATTCAACCTGTGCCCTCTATCCATGTATACCTGTTAACATATATACACACATTCACATATGTATTCATATGTCCATATAGCCTTCTTCAATTATTTTCATAACAAGAAAGATTTCATCAGACACTGTTATTGTTTTTCCATGTAGGTATATTAATAGTTCAACTTTGATGAGTTCCTTTTGATTTCTTTTCCTTGATTACCTTCTCAAGAATCTCTTGCTTCTTATGTCTGAATGTCAAATTTTCTATTCAACTCTGTTTTTTTCCTCAAGAATGCTTGAAAGTCCTCTATTCCACTGAATGACCATATTTTTCCCTGAAACAAGATGCTCAGTTTTGCTGGGTAGGTGACCCTTGGTTTCAATCCCAGCTTTTTTGCCCTCTGGAATATTATATTTCATGCCCTCGATCCCTCAGTGTAGAAGCTACCAGGTCCTGTGCTATTCTGATTGTGTTTCCACAGTATTGAAATTGTTTCTTCCTGGCTGCTTGTAGTATTTTCTCCTTGATTTGGGAATTCTGGAACCTGGCTATAATATTCCTAGGAGTTTTCTTTTTCAGATCTTTTTCAGGAGGCGATTGGTGAATTCTTTCAACCTCTATTTCCCCCTCTGGGTCTAACACATCAGGGCAATTTTCCTTGAGAATTTCTTTAAGGATGATGTCTAGGTTCTTTCTTTCATCATGGCTTTCAGGTAGTCCAGTAATTTTTAAATTGTCTCTCCTAGATCTATTTTCCAGGTCAGTGGTTTTCACATTGCCTTCTGTTCTTTCATTTGTTTGGATCTGTTTAACAGCATCTTGATTTCTGAAAAAGTCACTAGCTTCCATTTGCACCAATCTAACTCTAAGGGAATGAATCTCCTCATTGAGCTTTTGAGATTCTTTTTCCATCTGGCAAAATCGGCTTTTTAAGGCATTCTTCTCCTCATTGCTTTCTAAGCCTCTTTTGCCATTTGAGTTACTCTATTTTTAAGGTATTATTTTCCTCAGCCTGGCTGTTGACTGTCATTTCATACTTTTCTCACATCTTTCTCATTTCTCTTCCCAATTTTCCCCCACTTCTCTTATCTGCTTCTTAAGGTCCTCTATGGCCTGTAGCCAGCTTGTATTTTCATTTGGGGCTTTTTGTGCAGGAGTTCTGACCTCACAGTCCTCCTCCATGCTTTGATCCCCTTTGCCCCTAAAATAGGAGTCCAATGTTGAATTTTTCTGTTTATTTTTTTTCTTTTGCCTTGGCATTTTGCCACATAATTACTTGATTTGGGGGCTTGTTGCCACAGTAGTACTCTGCCACCAGACAGGAGAGCTTCTATCCCAAACATGCGGTCTTCACAACTTCCTCAGGTTGGGTGGCCTCTGTTAAGTCTCCACCCGCTCTGGCAAATTGGATACCCACCCCAAACTTCCCCCCCAGACCACAATCCAGATCCAGGCAGTTTAAAGCAAGAGCAATTAACCCCCAGGCTGATTGCTGGATTTCCCTACAGTTCACAGACCAGGAGCTAGAGCAGCCACTGAAGCTTCAAAATGGCTTCTGTGCCTCGTTTCTTCAGCAGCTTTTCACCCCCAGGGGAGGAAGCTGATGCGTTCCCCAAATACTGGTCCCAAAGTCCATAGGGCACTAACTTCTCACTTTGTCTTAGTCATTTCTGTGCTGATAATTCTGGAATCGCCACAGCTGCTTGTGTTCTGGGGTCCCTCCAGCAGACTGCTGGCCCAGCCGCCCTAGGGCTAAAACCATGGCTCACTCGGCCCTGGGCTCAGCTCCCAGAGCGCTGCACTGTGGGTTCCCAGCGCACTGTGCTGCCTGCTCTCAAAGCGCTTCACTCACCACTCCCTGAAGAGCTGCTGCTTTCTCTTCAGCAGGAGTGTAGCTTCTCTGTGTCATTCTGTGGGTGCTGGGGCTCCAGAAGTTGTTCAGATTCCCCTTTCACATTGTTTGGAGGTGGTGTAGGGCAGAGCACCTTGAAAGTGCTGTTTCTACCCTGCCATCTTGGCTCGGCCTCCTAGTCTGTTTCTTTAAGGTGTTATTTTCTTCAGTCAGGTTGTTGACTCACTTTTCATGATTTTCTTGCATTATTCTCATTTGTCTTCCAAATTTTTCCTCTACTCTCTTGTTTTGTTTTCAAAATCCTTCTTAAGCTCCTCCTTTAACCAATTCATATTTTTCTTGGAAACTTTTCATACAGCAGTTCTGACTTCGTTGTCTTCTTCCTGCTCCATGCTGTGATCCTTTATGTCACCAAAATAGGAATCTAAAGTCGGATTGCTGTGCTTACTTTGCTTCCTTTGCTTGCTAATGTTTCCACTCAATTACTTGACTTTTAAGTTTTTTGTCACTCAATTACTTGACTTTTAAGCTTTTTGCCACAGTAGAACTCTGTTTCCAGAGAGGAGAGCTTTGTCCCAAATAGCTGGGGTTCCCACCACTGCCAGAGCTATTAGTTGGGTGGCCTCTCTGAAACCCCCACCGGCTCTGTTACCTGATGACCCACCCTAGGACCTCTACTCTAGATAGCAATCCAGATCCAAGCGGGTTAAAGCAAAAGCAATTACCCCTCAGAATAGTTGATTGTTCCCTGTACAATTTGCAGGCCAAGAGCTCTGAAGCAGCCACACAGTGGCCACTGCCACACCCCAGCCACTTCTTCTTCCCAGGGCAGAGCCTGTATACTCCAGGACCCCAAAGTCTACACTGACCTCTCAATTTGTCTTTGGCATTTATGGGTTGATAATTCTGAAAACCACCACAGATGCTGGTGATCCACTCTCCCAAAGTCACTCCAGCCACAGCTGGTCATGGCCTCCCTGAGGCTAAAACCACGAGCTCACTGGGCTGGGCTCTGCTCCCAACACACTGAAATGGATCCTTCCTGTCAGCCTGCCAGGCTGCCTTCAGTGGGAGATTTGTTTCTCTCTGTCAGTTTGTGGTTCTGTAGTCTTAACGTTTGTTTAGAGTCATTTTATAGGTATTAGAGGTTGTTATGGGAGGAACACACAGAGTTTTCCTGCTTCTATGCTGCCATCTTGGCTCTGCCCCCAAGATTAAAAACAGAAAACAAAAACTACCGAATAATTTCCCTAATGAATATTTATGAAAAAACTATAAATAAAATACTAGCAAGGAGATTACAATAATATATCACAAAGATCAGGAATGCAAGACTGGTTCAATATTATGGAACCTATTAGTATAATTACCATATCAATAACAAAACCAACAGAAATTACATGATTATCTCAATAGATGCAAAAAAAAAAGCTTTTGAGAAAATGCAACATCCATTCCTACCAAAAAACAAAAAATAAACAAACAAAAAACAACACTAAAAATCCCAGGAATAAATGGAGTTTTCCTTAAAGTGATAAAAAAAGACCTATCTAAAGCCATCAACAAGAATTCTATGCAATGGGGATAAGCTAGAAACCTTCCCAATAAAATCAGGTGTGAAGCAAGGATTCCCATTATCACCACTATCATTTAATATTATACTAGAAATGCTAACTATTTATGAGAGAAGAAAAATAAATTGAAAGAATTAGAATAGACAACAAGGAAACTAAACTATGCCAAAGATATAATGATATACTTAGAGAATCCCAGAGAATCAGCTAAAAATTTCTGCTTTCTACAATGTAATGTTGGGGACCTACAGTATAGCATGCAAAGCTCTGTACTAGGTGAAAAAGTGATGTTATATTCTAATGATGCTCATTAACTAGTTGAGAAAATATTTCAGAGTATTTTAATATTTACAGAGTACTTGCTTGCACCTTATGACTGTAATGTAAGACAGGAATGGCCATTATTTATTCCATTGTACACACTAAAAAAAAAAAAAAAAGGTACAAAGAATCTAAATGACTTGGCCAAGGTCCTGGTGGAATTAGTAACAGTGATGAGACTAGAATGATTCTTAGTTTAGAGTCATATCTGTTTTGCTCTCAGTATGTTCCTTTGTGCTTCCAAAGTATTTGATAAGAGTTCTTAAGGACTGCTTTTATACAGAACTCCTCACCATTATCCCTGTTCTTTGAATTGAATATTGAACAAAATATTCATTTTGTTCTTTGAAATGTGAAAATATTAGTAATATCATGCAACAGTAATTCATAACCATCTCACTTTTTTTACTTGTTTCATTTAAAGATGAATTTCTCAAGGTGACTATTTGAGTTTTAATAGTTTAGCAACAGGTATAAAGATCACCCAAAGAAAGTTTTTTTGTTTAATTTATCATTGTTTAGTCTTTTATTTATTACTTCTGTTTTTTGTTTTATTTGTTTTTGTTGCCAGTCATTTCTAAATATAGACTGAGGTTAATTTAATTCTCTATTATAACATACACCAAAAAGAAACACAAAAGAAACAAAGAAGAATGGAAGGAAAGAATGAAGAAGAAAACCAAAATAGTGACGATAGATGACAATGTATGATACATTCTTCATCCAGAGGCCTCACCACCCCCCCCCTTTTTTTTTTACCAAGGTACCATCTTTATGCCCTCACTTCAAATCTAATTCTGTCCATGATATTCCCTTGAATAAGTACTTTACCCCTACTTTTTTTTAATAGGTACTTTTCCCCTACTTTTTAATGTGATGTCTTCCCCCACTAAAATATAAGCTCCTTGAGGGAAGAGGCTAATTTTTAAAATTTTATTTGCATATAAAGTGCTTAGCACAATAATTGGCACACAGGAAGTACTTAATAAGTGCATGATTTATTTATCATCCATCAATCTATTCACTATCCATATATGTATCTACTTTACATATTTCTAATACATGGCTATGATTAAAAAAATTTGATTCAGAAAAATCAAATCTTGTGTTACGTAAAAGACAATGGAAAGTTTTATGGTTGGTGAACAAGTAGTTTAATCTCTCTGATCCTTGTAACCTGTAGAATGGGGATAACAATACCACCTACCTCAGAAGATTAGATCATGTAAAATATTTCACAAACCTTAAAATATTATACAAATGTGGGTTGCTGCAATGATTCCCTTCTCTGGTGCCCACAACACTTTTGGGATTATGTCAAAATGAGCATAGCTGGGAATCCCCTGTTTACATTCTCATAACTACTTTGACTAATGGATATCAGAAAATGACTATTAAAAGGCATAATTATGATCTTTTCTAGAGTTAATAAAGAACCAGAACTGTTTCTTGGCTGACTTCCTTATTGCCTTTGAAATGATCTGTAAGCTAATAAGACAGGAGTTATATAACACTTCTTAAATACCACACAGAGTCAAGTGGAGTAAAAGGTTAGAAGGTGTCCAAAAAATGAAGAAAACTCTTATCTCAGCAGAGCTTTCCAAAAGGTGTCTTTCAGTATCTCAGGTGAGCTCCATCATTGCCTTACACAGTATGCTTTAGTACAATGAGCATTGAGTCATATGATATGAGACTGAGACTGATTCCTTGTTTTGCAATTTTCTAGAAAGATGGTCTTGATTAAACTACTCTAGCTTTCCAAGCCTTATTTACCATTCATCCATAAAACAGAGCTAGTAAAGGAACCTGATAAAATTGAATGGGACTTACGATTGTATCCCACCTTGACACTACTTTTTAGACATTGAGCAACTCATATAACTTCCCTAGGCCTCATTTTCTTCATCACAGAGAAGTGTTGGATTAGATGGTTTCTGAGATCTCTTCTAGCTCTAGAGCTATGACACCATTATCATATATGTTGGTCACAGTGCTAGGTTTAGAGTCAAAAAGATAATGGGTTCAAATCCTACCTCTGACAAATTATTAATATATCCCTGGGCAACTCAATTAAACTGTGCATGACTCAAGAAAATTTTTTAGGTCTTATGTTTGAAGTTTGTAATCCATAGCATAGGAAGAATCCATAACATCAGTTCCCTATCTGATATAATGACAGAACCTGCTGGCATGGAACAAAATGATGCTAATAGTAACTGTACTCTCTGGCTTACAAAAATATTGTGAAGAAACATCTTTGTAAACCTTAAAAGGGAATAAATGTACTAGCTAATATTATCATCATTACTGTCAAATTTTAACTTGATACCTATTTAGCCCACAAATGTGGGATGTTTTACCAATCCTTTTGAATCAGGAACACAGTCATAATTAAAAGCTATTATCGATCTTAAATGACATCTTTTACTTGATATAACTCAGTCATTGCTTAATTATAGTACATAATAAACAATGGGCAAGTTGATTTGAGAACTTATCCAACACTCATGAAGATGTAGTCTATTCAATTATACAAGCCATCAGCTCAGAATGGTGGCACTCAAGGGACCTTCAAATGACCAGCAGATTTCTCTTTTATTTTGAAATGTTTGCAATGTAATAAGTCTATATGTATATTCTTGGCATAAATAAATTCATATTTAATAAAATCCAGAAATTAGTTCTTCAGAGTCTTAGCAGAATTCATCCTCTTTTTTTCTTTTTTCTTTTTTTTTGGAGGGCAATTGGGGTTAAGTGACTCGCCAAAGGTCACATGGCTAGTTTTTGTGTTAAGTGTCTAAGGCCGGATTTGAACTCAGGTCCTCCTGACTCCAGTGTCAGTGCTCTATTCACTGCACCACCTAGCTGCCCCAAATTCATCCTCTTTATTTCATCCCACTGACATACCTCACATATGAGACATCTTCCTCTTTCCAGATCCTCTCCTTCAAGGGCACAGAGTCCCCTCATAGCATCCTTTGTCTTACCATACCTCATATAATTCCTTTGGCGGGTCATACCTTATCAATCATTTGTAATTGTTTTTGTAAATTTACCAGATTTATTTCCAACAGTACAGCCCTCACTGAGTAGGGCACTGATGAAATAGAAGTTTTGCTTGGAGGGAAGAAGCAATGCTAATTTTTGGTACATTGGACCTTGTTACACGGGAAAAAAAGAGTGAAAAAAATAACACCGAAAGAGAAAATTCGCAACAGAATTCAGGTGTTAAGTAGATAATTGAAAATAAAGGATGCAACAAAGGAGTCACATTTGTTCTGACTGAAGCTATATAGTTCTATATCCTTTCTCCTCACTGGGCCTAATGATAGGACATTCCAGCATCTACTGCTGCTCATCTACTGCTGAGAAGTTAAGTCCCACCCTATGGACACTAAAGTAATTTTACCAATCCTTGTGAACAGACTTATTTATCTTATTCTTGATAAATTATTTCAAAAGTAACTGGGGTTTCATCCTAGATTGTTGCATTTGTAAAGGCTCTAGTTTTCTTTTGCCTCATGAATATAAAGATGTGTTCAATCTGGTCTTTGTGGTCCACTCAATTCTAGCCTATTATACTTCTAGACAAGCTGATTCCTCTGGGAAAATGTACCTTAGAACCATGATCAAAATGAAGAATCAGTGTACCAAGAAAACAGACTCTCCGTTCCTTCATATGTCATGCCATTGATACCTATTATATGTGTGAGCTTGGGCAAGCCACCTAGCTTCCATGAACCTCACTATCCTCATATGTAAAATTAGGGGTGTTGGTGTGGATCAGGGGTTCTTAACCTTAATTTTATCATGGGCCATTTTTGATAGTCCAGTGGAATGTTATGGACCTCTTCTCAGTATGTTTATAAATGCATAAAGTCAAATATATAAGCTTAAAAAGGAAATAAATTATATTGAAATAAAGTTTATATATGGATACATATATAATATATAATACACACACATATATATGTGTGTATGTAATCCCCAAAGAACATAAATCCTGAGTTCTATATAGTTATAAATACTTATGTGTATGTACATTTGTATATAAATATAAGCGTATGTGTTGTGTGGTATATAAGTATATACATGTAAACACATGCAGATGAATTCATATGTACATACATATATATATATATATGGATGTGGGTGTAAGTGTGGGTTCATCTTGTTGTTTGTGTTTGTGTGTGTATTCCAAAGAACAATTATCCTGGGTTCTATAGTTCTATATGGCCTCTGAATTTCCTTCTAGCTCCGTATCTTTGATCTTGTGATATTTTTGTGCTCATTTTAGGCCAGTCTTTAAACTATAAAATACACTATTTAGATAAACCAAGCACGGTTTTATCTCCGTTCTTTGAGTAATATAAGACAAAGATGAGTCAGCCATAAGGAGTGGTACTATGCTACCAGTAGTGAAGACTAGTAAAACGAACTATGGACTCAGAGTCAAAAAATCTGGGTCCAAATCCTGACTTTGACACAATAGTCATGTGACTATATTACCTCTCAGAGTCCATTTCCTTATCTAAAAATGGAAAATAAAAATATGTATACCGCCTAATTTTCAAGTTAGATGTAAAGAAAGCAACTTATTTAAATGTGGGTTGTTTCAGAAATGCATGCTATTTACTGTTTTATCTACATTCAGAACGTATCATCAAGACTGACTCTTATTGAAATTGTAACATACAAAGCATCTGTGTCACCTTGCTTCTAGGCCCTGTCTTTTGACCTTATTCCCTGGCCCTTTTGTTGGCTCTACCCCTAATGCCTTAGGGGTTGAACTGTGGTTCCCTACCTTCACCATGATGGTTATCTCTGAACAGGATCCTAACCTCTAAAAATAAACTGTCCTCCTTCCATTATCCCAAGAAAACTTCCATTATCTCCAAGGTTGTGGATCAAACTGATAAACTAATACACATTGGAGTATGAATGAGGATAATATGAGTATGCTAGAGGTTATCTCTTCCTTATGGCATTTGGATTTTAGAGGAAGAAGCTTAAATTGGTAATCTATCACACAGTTAATGAGCAACCATACCATAGCATGAATTAATTTATCCAACTCTGATTCATAGTAGTTTTCATGTAGAAATTATTCTGAATAAAGTCACAGGTATAAAGTCCTCACCACCATCCTATTCTCCCTTCCTCCTCCACTCATTTTTTTTATCCTCCAGGGGTATAATGTAAGAGGAAAGGATCCTGTTAGCCTGCTCTTTCTTTTAACTTTCTCTAGATATTAATATTCGTTGAATGTTGAGATTGCAAAAAAGCATTGATCCAAAGATAAAAAAAAAAAACACATCTCTTGCTACATAAGGAACTCTGAAGGAAATAAAAAGTACCTAGAAAATGTAAAACATTCCAGCAAGGGAAACTTAAAGTTCAACAAGAGATTTTCTTTATGAAACCTCTATTTACTAGGGGAACTGAGGAGGACTAAGAATATTTAAGAATATTTCAAGTTATGTATTGTCCATGAGAATATTTTTAAGTGCCAACTATGTACCTGGATCTGGGCTTAAATTATAAAGTACCTTAAATACAAGAAATTATTATTTCTTGCCAAAGCATTAACAAGAAATTCTGATGTTGGGGTAGAATTTAGGAACAGGGAAGGGTTTAGCATGCAGGGGAGTGAGTCAAAATATCATTTCTTCTATACATGATTGTGGAATATTAGAGGCAAACATGGGAACTGTGGATTAAAATGAACTGGGATACTAGGATGTTCAGAGAAGGAAGCAGATGGATTGTAGTCCAGATCCTGAAATTTTGGGGGAGGAGGAAGAGTTACTCAGAAGCCCATACTGTATAGCAACATAGATCTAGACAAGATGTAATGAATTTTAAATGATACAAGATTAACAAGTGATGGTGATAGAGAAATGATATGAAGGCAAAAGTAGGGAGAAAATAGTATGGCAAATTCTTCCTCTCAGCCACACAGCATGTAACAGAAGGAACAGTCTTTACAGAAGAAGGTTCCAAGTGATATTATCTCTTCTGGAAGAAGGTAGGTTTCAATGATCACCAGAAAATGGAACGAATATGGAGAGGAAGCAGTCTAAGATTATAGCTGGAAATATGTTTAGAGAACAGTAAATCTATCCTCTTCATTTTGTAGATAAGAAAATCCAGCCCCCAAAAGATGAAATGATCACAAATGTAATAAGTCACAGAGCCAG
Organism: Gymnobelideus leadbeateri; assembly: GCA_011680675.1. NCBI lineage: Eukaryota > Metazoa > Chordata > Mammalia > Diprotodontia > Petauridae > Gymnobelideus > Gymnobelideus leadbeateri. The sequence goes on along the minus strand of WOXC01004245.1, from coordinate 102,533 downwards.
GATGTGAGTTTAATTTCCCTGACCCTAAATCTTCCTATCTTTTTAGTGTATTACAACAGAGAAATCTTCTCGGAGGGCACAGTGAAAATGAAGGGTAGAACAGGTTAATGACTGGAAGAGAGCTAGGAATTAGGATATTATAAGTAGTGATGGTTGCAAAAGAACCATCATGAAAAAGGAAGAATCAAATTCTTATTTTATTTTCCCAATAATCCATGTAAGAGGCATGTTAGTGTAGGGGCAGGGAGGGATAATGTTTGCATCTATCTCCCTCAATGGGAAAGCACCCCTGGAAGGGTATGTTGGGTCTTGGAAAGAGGGGGAGCAGTCAGCCTTGAGCCAGCAAGGGTATAATCCAGCAGTTGGTACTGGGAAGAGGTTGGGGGTAGGAAGTATGCCCTCCACAAGGGAAAACTTGTGCTTCCTCAAATGTCTGTATTCAGGGCACTTTCTCTATTATGCCTTATTAGTTACAGTTTTGTTTATTACTACCATTAATGATATGGTTTGAGAGCACTGGACTGGAAATAATAAAACTTGGGATTCCCCAAAGATTATACTTATACCACTTATTAGTGGCATGACTTTAAGGACATCATTCAATTTTCCTGAGTCTAATTTCCTCATTTGTAAGATAAGGGAATCTGACTAGATCTGCTATCAATGTCCCTTCTTGCTCTGACATTTTATGATTTTATTGGGATGCTGTTTTTCCTGCCAAAATAGCTTAGTTCCTAAGAAATTGTCACAGCCGTAACAAGCCAAAAGTCTAGTACTAGAGACACAGCTGTGTGGAAGTACTGCTCCATGAGCTCAATCTAAACAATACCCAATTAATGGCAACTGCAAAAGCAGGCTGCATATTAACAAGAAGGACTTGGGAAAGAAAGAAAAAAAGGGTGTGGACTAAGAAGTCGCTGATGGATTCACTCACTTTAGATCGACTGTCTCAGCTCTGCTACACTGTGGTGGCTTCAGGAAATATGCTAGGGATCTTGGCAAAGGATAAGCCAATTTGGCAGAATAACATCTCAATGCAAGTTAGTCTAAAAGGCAATAACTACCATTTATCAACAGAAAACAACCTTATAGGACCACATCCCCCATGTAATACTGCTGTGTTGAAGACTTCTTTGGGGAATTCAGAAGTATGATCCAATAAGATCATATATTTGGCTGGATTTCACAAAATGTCAGACTTGAAAGGATTTCTGAGGTCATCTGATATGTTCCTCATTTGCACAGGAAAGTATCTACAATATCTGTGATGAGCGGTCTTTTAGCCTCTACTACAGTGATGGTGGACTCCATATCTAACAATGATGCTTCTTATACTTTTGGACAAACCAAATAGCTAAAAAAATTTTTGTTTTACATTGAAGTAAAATCTGATTTATTATTTATACCTTTTGAACCTTCTTTTGTCTCCTGGGACTAACTAGATTCAGCCTAATTCCTCTTCCATATGGAATCCATTGAAATATTTTAAAATACACACAAAAATAACTCCTTTCTAGGCAAAAAATCCTTGGGTATCATTAAGTCATCCTTATAGGGCATAATGTCTATACTACTTATCCTGTTTATCCTCCTCTAGAAGGACACCAGTTTGTCAATGTCCTCCCTTAAATGGTCCACTCAATGGGGATGAATATAGCATCAAGTTCAGCTACCACACTGATGGTAAATTCTTCAACTTGAAAAGGTTATAAGCCAAGACCAAAGTATAGGGAGTATTAGTGCATGATTTTCTGTTTGTGGATGATTGTGCACTCAATGCAGCCACTGAACTGAGAGGCAACAGAGTATGGATCAATTCTCTGCTGCTTGTGCTAATTTTGGCCCAACAATAACATCAATGAAATGCAGGTGCTTTATCAGCCCCCACTACACCATACATATATGGAACCATCAGGTATAGCAAATGGACAAGTTTTAAATGCTGTGGATAAGTTCAGTTAGCTTGGTAGTATACTTTCCAGGGTGTGTTCAGGGAAGACTAATACCTCTGGTGTGAGGGCTGCTGAGCCCTTTTCAGGGCTACTTTCCACCTTTGGACCACCTGATCCACCTAATTCTCACCTGTGGTTCCAAGAAGCTGTATCATGTACCATGGCCATACTCTGGCAAACCATTTTGACAAATGGGCTAAACCAGGTTCAGGGTAGCCCAGGAGTCTCAAACACATTGGCGAGGTGGGGAGGTATCTACCCCAAGTATGTGAAGACTTCTCCCTGATAGAATGAGAAGATAAAAACAGTGTGTTCCAATAGCCATGAAAGCAGTTGAAAGAAGTACTGTGACATGCTTAGATCTTGGTTAGATATCAAAGAAGCCAAGGTCATCCACTGTATCTCAAGTTATAACCGGTTGTCTTGACTCTGTCCTGCCACTAGACTATTATGACTCTGGAAGAGAGAGTGAGGCTTATGACTTTTATACAACTCTGCCTCACTTAAATCCAGTTTACACATGAATCAAAAGACATCACCAATACCATTTTATGATTTTTACCTATCTCAAAACCCTGTGGCGACAGACAAGTCATAAAACAGCAGGTAAGGATACACTGGGAACTATAGTTACAACTCAGCACACAGGTAGCCTAGGCCACAGGGTCATCTTCTCACTGGAAGCAGCAGTGAGAATTGGCAGCCCCCTGGGTATCTGAGAAGCCTTTTAAGAATCTCACGCACTTGGACAGCTCAGTAGAATGAACTAGCACAGGCTTACTCTGTGTCCAATACAAGCGAACTTTTAATAAACTTTTCTTTTTGGCTGAGTGAAGACTTGAGTTGAATTCACTCAGCAAGACCTGGCATGTTGGTATTTTGGGGTCTCCAGAGCAACCCTAACCGTCTTTATAGGTAACCTCTTCAAATTTATCATTTGACTCAAACAATGTGAAAGGGAGCTCTGAACAACTTCTGGAGCCACAGCACCCACAGAACGGCACAGAGAAGCTAACTTCCTGCTGAGGACAGCCCAGCAGCCCTGCAGGGAGCAGCCAGCGCAGGGCTCTGAGAGCAAGCAGCACAGTTCGCTGGGAACCTACAGCACAGCCCGCAGAGCTGAGCCCAGGTGCGAGGTTTTAGCCCCAGGGCGGCCAGGCCTTCAGCTGGCTGGTGGAACCCCAGAACACCAGCTATTGTGGCGATTCCAGAATTATCAGCACAGCTATGCCTAGGACAAAGTGAGAGGTTAGTGCCCTATGGACTTTGGCACCAGTATTTGGGGAACACTTGGCTTCCTCCCCTGGGGGCAAAAAGCTGCTGAAGAAACAGCTGCACAGAAGCCATTTTGCAGCGTCAGTAGTGGCTCTAGCTCCTGGTCTTCGAATTGTAGGAAGATCCAGCAATCAGTCTGGGGGTTAATCGCTTTTGCTTTAAACTGCCTGGATCTGGATTGTGGTCTGGGGGGGAAGTTTGGGGTGGGTATCCAACTTGACAGAGTGGGTGGAGGCTTTACAGAGGCCACCCAACTGGCGGAAGTTGTGAAGACCCCACGTTTGGGCGGAAGCTCTCCTGTCTGGTGGCAGAGTCCTACTGTCGCAATAAGCCCCCAAATCAAGTAATTAAATGGCAATATGCCAGGCAAACGAAACAAAATAAACAGAAAAGTTCAACATTGGACTCCTATTTTAGGGGCAAAGAGGCTCAAAGCATGGAGAACTGTGAGGTCAGAACTCCTGCACCAAAAGCCCCAAATGAAAATACAAGCTGGCTACAGGCCATAGAGGACCTTAAGAAGCAGATAAGAGAAGTGGGGGAAAATTTGGGAAGAGAAATGAAAAAGATGCAAGAAAAGTATGAAATGACAGTCAACAGCCTGACTGAGGAAAATAACACCATAAAAAATAGACTAACTCAAATGGCAAAAGAGGCTCATAAAGGCAATGAGGAGAAGAATGCCTTAAAAAGTCGAATTTGCCAGATGGAAAAAGAATCTCAAAAGCTCACTGAGGAGATTCATTCCTTCAGAGTTAGACTGGAGCAAATGGAAGCTAGTGACTTTATGAGAAATCAAGATACTATTAAACAGATCCAAACAAATGAAAGAATAGAAGTCAATGTGAAATATCTTATGGGAAAAACCACTGACCTGGAAAATAGATCCAGGAAAGATAATTTAAAAATTATTGGACTATCTGAAAGCTATGATCAAAGAAAGAACATAGAAATCATCCTTAAAGAAATTCTCAAGGAAAATTGCCCTGATGTTTTAGACCCAGAGGGCAAAATAGAGGTTGAAAGAATCCACCGATCACCTCCTGAAAACAATCCCCAAAAGAAAACTGCCAGGAATATTATAGCCAGGTTCCAGAATCCCCAGATCAAGGAGAAAATACTACAGGCAGCCAGGAAGAAACAATTTCAATATTGTGGAAACACAATCAGAATAGCACAGGACCTGGCAGCTTCTACATTGAGGGATAGAAGGGCATGGAATATGATATTCCAAAGGGCAAAAGAGCTGGGAATGAACCCAAGGGTCACCTACCCAGCAAAACTGAGTATCTTGTTTCAGGGAAAAATATGGTCATTCAGTGGAATAGAGGACTTTCAAGCATTCTTGAGGAAAAAACCAGAGTTGAATAGAAAATTTGACATTCAGACACAAGAAGCTAGAGATGGTTGAGAAGGTAATCAAGGAAAAGAAATCAAAAGGAACTTATCAAAGTTGGACTTTTTACAGTCCTACATGGAAAAACAATAACTGTGTTTGATGAAACCTTTCTCATTATGAAAATAATTGAAGAAGGGTACATGGCATATGTTCACAGGTATACATGGATAGAGGGCACAGGTTGAATTTGATGGGAACAGATGATTATTTTTTTTTGGAGGGCAAGTGGGGTTGGGTGACTTGCCCAGGTTCACATGGCTGGGTTTTTGTTTGTGTGTTGGGTGTCTGGGGCCAGATCTGAGCTCGGTTCCTTCTGGCTCCGGGGCTGGCTCTCTGCTCGCTGCACCACCTAGCTGCCCCAAGGAAGGGATGATTCTTAAGTGGTGAAGTCAAGAGGTGAGAGAGGAAAGTGGCAAGAGGAGATGGAGAGAGACAGGGTAGGGCAAACTATCTCATGTAGAAGAGGCAAGGGGAAGTAGTTGCAGGGGAGGGGAAGAACAGGAAGGCAAAAAGGCAAAAGCATATTCTCATTGAAGTTGGCTCAAGGAGAGAATCACATACATACTAAATGGAATATCTTACCCTCATTCACTCTCCTGAGTAGGGGAAAGGGGGATGAGAGGGGGGATGATGGAGGGGAGGGCATTCTGGGGAGAGGGGAGGTTAGAAGTACCCACTATCAAAGAGGGACAGGATCAAAGTAGGGAATGGACCAGGTGGGAGGTGAGACAGGTGGGAGGGAAATATAAGCAGTCTTTTACAATATATCTACTATGGTAATGTTTTGCATAGCTATACATGTACAACACATACTGAATTGCTTATCTTCTCAGAGGGAGTGGGTGACAAGGGAGAAAGGGAATGGATCTGAAAATCGAAGTTTTAAAATTAAATGTTTCATAAGATGTCCAGGCAGTGGGGCTCAGAGATTCACCTTGCCCTAATGGCAAAGTCGAAGGGGGTATGGGAGAAGATATGGGAGAGAGCAGATTGGATGAGGGGATATCTAGTGGGACTGCTATTCTGGGGTTGTGGGTAGGGAAAAAATGGGGGGAAAATATAACTCATAATCTGGTGGAAATGAATGATGTAAACCAGAAGTTAATAAATCATTTGTTTAATTAAAAAAAAAAAAGAATCTCACGCACTTCCTGGTATGAGGCAGGAGGTAGAAAATGTACCCCCAAATTGTCTGCTTTCCCAATTGTGGTTTGATTACTGTGGCAGGTAGAGATCCTACCCTGCAGTCAAAACACAAAAAATTGTACAAAAACTTCTGCAAAGATGATTCCACTCACCACTGTCATATAGAATGTGCTCACACTTACAGACAACACAAAATCCAGCAGACATGAAAAATGAACAGCTCTTGCTATGAGAAAACTCAGTAGGTATTGCATCCAAGTAGCAGCCCTGAGTATAAAAAGGCTCACAAATGAAGGACAGCTTATTGAAATCAGACCTGAACACACATTTTTTTCTGGACTGGCTGCAATGATAGGGAAGATGCTGAAGCTGGCATAGGTTTTTCAATCAGAAATAATCTAGTCAACAAGCTCGTATGCCTACCAAAAGGAATGAATGACAGATTCATGATGATGTGATTGACACTCGCAGAAAAAGATGCCACCATCATCAGTGCCTATGCTCCCACTATGATGAAACCTGATGAGATCTAAGAAAAATATTATGGAGACCTGGAGAGCCTCATCATCAATGTACCTAAAGAAGACAAGCTAGAGGAGGCTCAGACTATTGGACATGGCAGGGAGAGCATAGGAGAGAAGAATTGAATTGTCTTAGGAAGATTCTGAAATTCCCTTACTAAAAGTTTTCTATGCTAATGAAAACACAATTGTATGAAGGGGAGGAGGGGGAGAAGAAACGGTGAGGATGTGAATTATATAATTAAATTCATCATTCTAACTTGTCTAGTGTTTTTGTTAATCCATATTCAGGCATCCAGTATATTATTCACCATTCCCAGCTTTTTGTCATCAAAATACCAAGAAATATGTGTATACACATACACACATACATATACATATACATATATATGCGTTTCTCTAAAAGCTTATGTACAATTTAGTGATTCTGATTTCTATTTGAAAACCTTGGTTTTTACAGTAGAAGGTGCACTGCCTCTGGAATCATAGAACTTGAATTTGAATCTTATTTACTTGGGTGAGTCATTTAAATTCTGTGGGGCAAAACTCAATTGTTGTTGTTGATGTTTTAATCTATAAAATGGGAGTATAGACTAAACGGTATCTGATATCCTTTACAGGTGTGGATATATATGGTTCTATAAAATTTGTCTATACCCTTTACCAGCTATGTAACAATGAATATTTCATTTTCTCCATCTTACCTTTTTAATTCATGTAGAGGACATAATTGCACCTGGAGTATCTAGCTCACTTGGTTCGTGTAATACTTAAATTAGCTGAATATATTATTAAAGTTCTTTGTAAAAATTAAAGTACCATGTATTTTCTAAGGAGGTATTCCACACTCTCTTCTAAGGAAATCCATTTCACTCTTTGGGAAGTTTTGAATTTTATTTTTTGCTTGAATCTGAAACCTCTACCCATTGTTCCTAAATTTTGTTTTCCTGGGCAAAATAAACCAAGAAGAATCCCTTTTCCACATAATGGTACTTTTCTCCCTAAGACTTCCTTTTTCTAGGTTAAATATACCCAGTCCCTTCAACTTTGATGATCTTAAGACCTTCCATCATCTTAATTGTGTTTCTCTGTATTCACTCCAACTTGGCAATGTCCTCCCCATAATGTAAGACCCCAAACTATCCATAGGTGGCCTGGATGTGGTAGAGTGTTCAATGAGGGAGAGAGATGGAGGGAGGAGGGATGGAGTAGGAAAAAAGAAAGAGGAAAATAGAGAGAGAAGTGGGAAGAAGGAAAGAAAGAGGAAATTTCATTACATATGTTGTACAGATATTTGCAATGATGTACTAGATATTCTATTTAAGAAATTCTTTTTTTTTTTTCAAATGCTGTATTAACTTCTGGTTTACATCATTCATTTCCATCAGATTTTGAGTTACACTTTTCCCCCATTTTTCCCCTACCCATGACCCCAAAATAGCAGTCCCACAGGATATCCCCTCATACAATCTGCTCTCTCCCATCTCTTCTCCCATAACCGCTTTGACGTTTCCAGTAAGGCAAGATGAATCCCCGTGCCCCAATGCCTGCACATCTTATCTCCCAATTATATGCAAAATGGTCTTAATCATAGTGTTTGTATATTTTTAAAACATTTGATTTTAAAACTTCGAATTCCAGACACATTGCCCTCCTCCCCTGCCACGTACTCCAGCTGGGATGATAAGCAACTCAGTATATGCTGTACATGTATAGCTATGCAAAGCATTATCATAGTAGATAAATTGAAAAGACTGACTACATTTCCCTCCCTCCTATCCCACCTCTCATCTGGTCCACTCCCCACTTTGATCCTATCCCCTTTCAAATGTGGGTGCTTCCAACTTCCCTCCTCCCCGGCCTGCCCTCCCTTCCATCATCTCCCCCCAATCCCCCTTCCCCCCACTCTCCTGTAGGGTGAGATATCCCATTTAGTATATATGTCATTCTCTCCCTGAGCCAGATTCAATGAGAATAAGGTTTTGGCTTTTTGCCTTCCTGTTCTTTTCCTCCCCTGAAACAACTTTCCCTTGCTTTTTCTACATGTGGTAGTTTACCCCTTTCTGGCTCTCCCCATCTCCTCTTGTTATGTTTTCCTCTGACCTCTCAACTTCCCCCTTAAGTATCATCCCTTCCCATTAAATTCAACCTGTGCCCTCTATCTATGCATACATATAAACATATATACACACATTCACATATGTTTTCATATGCCCATATACCCTTCTTCAGCTATTTTTATACTGTGAAAGGTTTTATCAGTTACAGTTATTGTTTTTCCATGTAGGGATGTAAATAGTTCAACTTTGATAAGTTCCTTGTGATTTATTTTCCCTGTTTACTTTCTCAAGCATCTGCTGCTTCTTGTGTCTAAATGTCAAATTTTCTATTCAGCTATGGTTTTTTCCTCAAGAATGCTTGAAAGTCCTCTATTCCACTGAATGACCATATTTTCCCCTGAAACAGGATACTCAGTTTTGTGGGTAGGTGATTCTTGGTTTTAATCCCAGGTCCTTTGCCTTCTGGAATATCATATTCCAAGCCCTTCTATATCTCAGTGTAGAAGCTGCCAGATCCTGCACTATCCTGATTCTGTTTCCACAATATTGAAATTGTTTCTTCCTGGCTGCTTGTATATTCTCTCCTTGATCTGAGAATTCTGGAACATGGCTATAATATTCCTAGGAATTTTCTTTTTGGGATCTTTCTCAGGAGGTGATTGGTAGATTCTTTCAACCTCTATTTTGCTCTCTGGTTCTAAAACATCAGGGAAATTTTTCTTGAGAATTTCTTGAATGATGATTTCTAGGTTCTTTCTTTGATTATGGTTTTTAGGTAGTCCAATAATTTTTAGATTATCTCTCCTGGATCTATTTTCTAGATCAGTGGTTTTTCCCATGAGATATTTCACATTGCCTTCTATTCTTTCATTTGTTTGGATCTGCTTAACAGCATCTTGATTTCTCATAAAGAGAGGACACTCATGCAAGAAGATAGAGAGTTTTGTGAATAAATGTTGATCTTGTATTGGTTTGTGGGAATGCTGAAGGATGCTGTGCTTCTCAACATTATGAGAGCTTCTGAATATCTTTAGTACCATGATAGAATTGGCTTACTGGTTTTGGGATTTGGTTTCCTAGTGTCTAAATAAATCCTTCATTTCTATCCTCTATCTGGAATATCTGGTATATTTTGCAATAGAAAATCATGAAATATATAGTCATGGTCCTTATTGTGATCGTGGGTGCTGTAATTATTGCATTGGCAATACATGTGGGAAGACATAAATGAATAAATGAAAAGTGAAGTAGAAAGAAACAGGAAAACAAAATAAACAATGACAACAGCAAGGTAAATGGAAAAAGCAGCAACAACCACAATTGAATGCACTGAAATTGATAATGACTGAGATTGAGCCAAAGAAAAGATATGAGAAAACTTCTCCCTCTCTTTGCAGAAATAGTATACTATGGGCATGAAATGCTTCATGTAATGTTGAACTTCTCTTATATATTTGTTAGTTTTGTTAAACATTTTCTTTCTCTTCTTTTTTTATTTTTTTTCTTTCTCTTCTTTTTATCATAAAACTTATCTCTCTGTAACAGGGAAGGAATTGGGAAATGAGGTGGTAGGAAACATACAGTATCAAGCATTCACATATAAACATAAATTTGTGTGCCCTTAATTTTTAAAACAAATTTAACATTTATTTTTAAGATTTTTCTTTTTAAATTTTAAATATCAAATTCTCTCCTATCCCTCCTATCTACCCTCTCTCACTGAGAAGGCAGGCAAAATCATATAAATTATAAATGTGAAAATATGAAAAACATATTAGCCAAATTTCAAAAGAAGCCAAAAATACAGAAAAGAGACAAAATTATGCTTCAAGTCATGGTGAGAGCCTGAATTCAATTCAATTCCTCAGTTTTCCCTCTGGAGGTGGGTAGCATTTTTTAATCATGAGTCCTTTGGAATTGTCTTGGATCATTGTATACCTGAGAGTAGCTAAGTCTTTCATAGTTGATCAATTACAATATTTCTATTATTATGCACAATGATTTCCCAGTTCTCCCTTCACTTTTCGTAAGTTCTTATAGGTCTTGCCATTTTTAAAAAACTGTTCCATCATCATTTCTTTTTATACAATAGTACTCCACCACAATCAAATGTCACAGTCTGTTCAGTCATTCCTCCATTGACGAGCATAGCCTCAATTTCCAATTCTTTTCCACCACAAAAAAGTTGTAAATCTTTTTGTATATGGAATCTTTTCCTTTTTCTCTGACCTCTTTGGGATAGAGAACAAATAGTAGTGTTTCTGGGTCAAAGAATATAAACAGTTTTATAACCAATTATGCAAAGGTCCAAATTGTTCCCCAGAAAATTTGGACTACTTCACAACTACATGAACAGTTATTAATGTTCCTATTTTCAATCATCCTCTCCACCATTTGTTATTTCTTATAGACGTGAGATAATACCTGAGAACAGTTTTAATTTGCTTCTTTAATTAGTAGCTATTTAGAGCAATTTTCACATGACTATAGATAGCTTTTCATCTTCTGAAAACTGTCTCTTCATATTCTTTGACTATTTATTGACTGGGGAATGACTATTATTTTTTTATAAATTTGATTCAGTTCCTATTTATTTTTAAAATGAGATATTTATGTGGAGAGGGAAAGACTTTAGGACCAAACAAGAATTAGAGAGCATTATAAAATGCAAAATGGATAATTTTGATTATATTAAATTGAAAAGCTTCTGTACAAACAAAGCCAGTGTAACCGAGATCAAGAGGGAGGTGGGAAATGGGAAAGAACTTTTACAACCTATGTCTCTGATAAAGGACTCATTTCTAAAATATACAGAGAACTGAGTCAAATCTATAAGAATACAAGTCATTCCCCAATTGGTAAATGGTAAAAGGATATGAACAGGCAGTTTTCAGAGAAAGAAATTAAAGATATCTATAAGCATATGAAGAAATGCTCTAAATCACTATTGATTAAAGAAATGCAAATCAAAACAACTCTGAGGTACCACATCTCTCCAGTCAGATTGGCTAAGATGACAAAACAGGAAAATGACAAATGCTGGAGAGGATGTGGGCAAATTGGAACACTAATGCATTGCTGCTGGAGTTGTGAACTTATCCAACCATTCTTGAAAGCAATCTGGAATTATGCCCAAAGGGCTATAAATAATTTCATACCCTTTGACCCAGCAATACCACTTCTAGGGTTATATCCCAAAGAGACCATAGAAGAGTGAGGAAGACCCATATGTACAAAAATATTTATAGCAGCTACTTTCGTGGTTGAGAAGAATTTGAAATTTGAGGGGTGCCCATCAATTGGGGAATGGCAAAACAAGTTGTGGTATATGCATGTAATGGAATATTATTGTGCTATAAGAAATGAGGAGGAGATGGTTTTCATATTTACCTGGAGAGGCTTATACAAACTGATGCTGAGTGAGCAGAGTAGAACCAGGAGAAATTTGTATCCAATCACAGACACAACATATGTGTGATGACCAACTATGACAGACTGGACTCTTCTCAGCCATGCAGTGATATAAGTCAATCCCAAAAGACTCATGAAGGAGAGAGATGCCTACATCCAGAGAAATCTCTTTTACTTTAGTCTATTTCTGCTTTTCCTTTGTCAGAAATCATGATTCCTCCTCCTACCTGTTTTACTTTAACTGAAAAGCATAACAGATTCTGTTTCAACCCTTTACCTATGTATGTATGTATGTATGTATGCATGTATGTCTTTCTATTTCAATATTATCTCTTGTAAACAACATATAGTTGGACTTTGATTTCTAATCTGCTTCCCTTTCAGTGGTTTAGCTTGTCACTTTCACATTCATTATTAAGCTTTTTTAGCTATGTACCCTTTCCTCATGCTGTTTTCTTCTGCTTATTCCTTCCTTTCTCTTTTTTTTTGTCCAGTCCTTCTTCAAAGGTCTATTTACATTTGACCACTCCCTCTATTAATCTATCCTCCTTTTTATTACCCCCACATTGGCTCTTATCCCCTTTTATTTCTCTATTGGGTAAGATAAATATCCATACACAACTGAACACACACACACACAGCACAATATTCCTTCTTTGAACTAATTCTGATGAAAGAAATTAGGTTCAAGAATTTCCTACCACCTTCCTCCTTTTCCCTCCACTATAAAAGCTCTTCCTTGCATACCTCTTTCCATTGAGAATATTTTCCCTATTCTATCTTTCTTTCCCCCTTCTCCCAATGCATCCCTCTTTTTCATCTCTTCATGTTTTTAAATCATCTCAACATAATTGACTCACACTCATGACCTATATATATCTGCCCTAATATTGGTAGAGTTATTAGCAGTTATATGTATTAATTTCCCATGTAGGAAGAATGTAAACAGCTTAACTCTATTGAGTCCTTTATGAATTTGCTTTCATGTTAAACAGTTCTCTTGAGTCTTGTGTTTAAATGTTAAATTCTCTATTCAGCTGTGTGTTTACATCAATAAAGCTTGAAAGTCTTCTATTTCATTAAATTTACATTTTCCCTTGAAGTATTACACTCAGTTTTACTGGATAATTTATTTTTGGTTGCAATCCTAGCTCCTTTGTCTTCTGTAATATCATATTCCAAGCCTTTCTCTCCTTTCATTATAGTAGTTGCTAAATCTTTAGTGATAGTGACTGTGACTCTGGGGTCTTTGAATTGTTTCATTCTGGACACTTGCAATATTTTCTTTTTGACCTAGATTTGGATTTAGTATTTATAATTTTTTTAGTATTTATATAAATTATTTAATATTATAAATATTTAGTATTCCTGGATGTTTTCATTTTGGTAACTCTTTCAGGAAGTGATCAGTAAATTCTTTCAACTTCTATTTTACTCTCTGAGTCTAGGATATTCGGTCAGTTTTTTATTTAAAATAATTTCTTGATATATGGTTTCTGGGCCCATTTTTTATCACAGATTTCAAGTAACTCAATAATTTTTTAATTATCTCTCCTCAATATGTTTTCCAACTTAAATAGCTTTCCTGATGAGATATATGACATTGTCTCCTATTTTTTATTCCTTTAATTTTGCTTCATTTTAAATGTTTTTTTTTCCATTTATTTCAAGTCATTAGCTCCCACTGGCCTATTTAGAATCTTGAAAGAATTATTTTCTTCAATGAACTTTTGTACTTCTTTTTCCATTTGGTCAATTTTGCTTTTTAAGGAGTTTTTTTTTTTCCTCCTAAAGAAAATTTTTGTACATCTGTTCTATTTGGTCTATTCTACTTTTTAACGAGTCCTTTTTTATTTACATGATTTTTGTGCCGCTTTCAAGCTGTTAATTCTCATTTCGTAATTTCCTTATATCATTCTCATTTCTTTCCCCAATATTTCCTCTACTACTCTTATCATTCCTTTAACTCTTCTAACAATTCTTGGTTGAATTGGGTCTAATGAGAATTTTTTTCTTTTGAAGCTTTGCCTATAACTTTACATTACTGTCTTCTTCTGAGTTTATGTCCTGGTCTTCCCTGTCACTGAATTAGCTTGCTATGGACAAGTTTTTTATTGTTACTGTTTGCTTATTTTTTCTTGACTATTTCTTGACTTTTTACAGTATTTTAAAGTTGCAATCTATTGCTGGCTTGGAAAAGACATTGTGCCAAGCTTCAGGCTTTTCATATTCTCTTTCCAGATCTAGTTCTGGGAGTCTTCAAGTTTTCCATGCTTCCAATGTGGTGTGATCCAGGCAGTGTAGTGGTCTTTGCTCTCCTGGTCTATGTTCTGGTCTTCCCTCAGGGTAGGCTTCTGCTCCTCTATAGCTGAAAGCGCTAGCACTCATCTTGCCATGGAAGTGTGACCAGGTCCACTGATCTCTTGGAGTCACAAACACTAGTGCTCCTCTTTGTCTTAGAAATGAGACTGAGGCCCCTGCTCATTTGTGATAGACCAGAAATACTCTTCTTCCCCTTAGAACTGCAACCCAGAGCTGCTTACAGGGAATAGAGTTATCAATTAATGTCAACTGTACCTAGTACTGGAAATGATATCCTGTATCCTCTAACCAGTTATCTAATTCCTTCACCATATCTGGGCTGAGAGCTCCCACAGCTCCTACCACTATAACAGCTGCTTCTAAGGCAGTGAGCAGGGTCATAGACCTCTTCTGCTAATCTCCTAATTTGTCTTAGGCTGAAAAAATTGTCTCAATCCAATGTTTTTTGGTCCTGACACTTTGGAATTTGATTTGAGGCATTATTTTAAAGTTGTTTGGAGGGGGTGTGGAGAGAGTTTAGCTGGTTTGGTACCTGTACTCTACCATCTTGGTTTTGCCCAGCATTATCTTCTAGATAGCTAATTTGCTCTCCCCTCCACCCCCAGCCTAGCTCCCAGGGTACTTTTCCTTTTATCCTAAGTATAGGCAGGGTCTAGTAGGTATGAGAATATTATATCCCCTGTATTCACTCCTAAATCAGGGGATTCTTATGAAAGGGAGTAATTTCTAATACCCTGAATATTTTCCACTCAATTCTAAATGGTAATAGCATTATCAATACTTTACAAATGAAGGAATTCCCTCAGAGAAGAACTTGACCAAAGTCTCTCAGATAACATCAGACCCAGAATTTGAACTAAGGTATATCTAGACTTGTAATCAAAAAGCATATAACTATATTGATTATAGAAATTGTAAATTATAAAAAATTACCTATTCTGAATTAAGAAAAAATTCACTGTTACTATATAGTACCTTAGACATATTGATTTTTCCATTAAATACAAAGAGAAAGTTTTTGAGATTATTTATGGTCAGTTAGCAACTCTCATTTGGTCATTGAGTCACCAGGATCCAGAGGTGAATGATGTCTCATATCAAACCCAACATTACATCAAGCAATAAAATTGAGATATTTTGTATTCCTTTACCTATGTAATATTAATGAAATTTGAAGATCCTTTTGTATTGCTAAGCTAAGAGATACTTAATACATAGTTTCAAATTAAGCCTCTGTTAAGGAAACAGAAGGTATGAACCCCTGTTGCTGATGTAACAGGAGGAGACTGAACAGGGTACCCCTGTTGCTTACATAACAGGAAGGTGCTGAACAGGGAGGAGCAATACTGTGTATAAGGAAAAACCCTAGCTGGGAAAGTAAAAATTTCCTGGTAACTTGTGGTGGCAGAACTTTTTTCTGAGGGCCAACCAAGCTGCTGAGGACTTCCAAAGGCCAGCTGGAGCTGCTGAGGACTTCTGAGGGCAAGTCAAGCTGTTGAAGACTTATGAGGGCCAGCTGAAGCTGCCAGAGGAAGTATGACTGTGGTGTCAGTACTTTGTGACTTTGTTAAGCCTTGACTTCCCAGGAATAGAGACTATTAAGGATTTAAGGTGGACTGGACACCATGAGCTTCAGCATGGGACAGGAATTGCATGGAAAGCTGGATGAGGAACTGGGAGCTGTCTGCCTTTGAACCCAGGTGACAGTCTAGTGAATCCAGATAGGAGCTGGGATCATGGAAGGGTATCCAGGGAAGCTAAAAGCCTTCCCTGAGTCAAGAGGAAAAGACCTCTCTGTGGATATTGAGTAGTGATGAAATTATGATTTACTGTGAATGAAGGGTAAATGGTCTGTGTATTTCCCACTACCCCTTAAGAGCATATTAAGTAATGACTGATGGCTGAATAGTGACTAATTTGTAACTTAGTGTGCCCCATGGGTGGAGTACTTTGACATTTTGTACTTTATGATTGAATAATTGAGTTACTAAATGATTGATTGACTAAATTATTGTGTTTTGTTCAAAACTATGTGACCACTGTGGTGAAAAGTATGTGGCCATTTTAGTGATAAGTTGTTGAATTGTGACATGATGTATGCTGTATTTTGATTTTCTGAGATAAATTGTAACATTCTGAATTCTGTACCTTGATTTTCTGTGAATGTTTTGCTCTGATTGTTATTGAATAAATAGAGTGTTCATTATACTATGTAATAAGAACCTTGAAAGCTGTTCACAGCAGCTGTCCTCTGTAAAGCTGATTATGTGTAGCTTTACAACCTAGAGGATGGCTTTGTCCCAGGGTTTTGAGCATGGATGAGCAAGAAGATAGGGGTTATGGGACTACAGTAATGGTCAAACAGTAAATAGGCATTTATTAAGTGCTTATTGTGTGCTAGGCAACTTTCTAATTGCTTTGGGTCCTAGAAGGTTCTTCTTTCGAGGGGAACCCCATAAAAACATATTTTTATAGCAAAGTTATGGTATAATTAAACCCATACCATATACACTGGGGATACTAAGATATAAGCAAGTAACATAACATAATTGATAGAAGGATATTGACATTTTAGTTGGAAAGAATCCATCAGTCAGTCAGTTCAGTAAGAATGTATTAAGCACCCACTATGGACCCTGTTTTGCTTCTAACATAAATTATCTGAGTGACCATGGATGAATAACTTAGCCTTACAGAGTTCCAGAAAACTTACTAAATCTACAAGCCTCACAAATAAGGAGCTGAACTTGGCATCAGAAAATATTCAGTTCAAATATTGTCACAGGTACTTACTGAATCTGTCTTGAGATTAGTTGCTTCATTTCTCAGTTTCCACATTTGTAAAAGGAAGAGTTTGGATTTGATGACCTCATTTGTAGCTCTAAATCTATGGTTGTATAATCTTAAGTTAGTGAGGATTAAGTGATCTGCATTAGTGAAGGAATTTCTACAATGTGAACTCTTTAACAAATGAAATCTGGACCAAGCTTCAGTCAAAACAAATATGCGTATGTATGTACGTATGTATGTATGTATGTATGTGTGTGTATGTATATACACATATAGATATACACATAAACAACATATATGCATGTTTATATGTATATGTGCGTAGGAGACATAATATAAGTATTGCACATAAACCAAAACAGGATAATAATATGATTTAGTTATATGTTTTAGGTCTGTTTTTTTTTCTTTTTCTCCTTTGAGGCAAGTGTGGATTTTTCCACTGCACAAAAAATATAATATCATTGAAAGTTAATTGCATATGACATGCATTGCAAAAGTACTTCAACATTTATATTTAACACATGAATTTTTTCTCTGCTGATAAATGCTGTAAAGTGGTTTTAAAAGCTGTTTTTGAATTCTTGGAATTGTTGTGATTTCTTGTTTTGTAAAGAAAACAGCTCCCTTATAATCTTGATGATAGGTTCCCCAAACTCCTGTTTTTCATTTTCACAAAGCCTATGCATGAATTGTCCCAAAATCTGAATGAATAGCTTCAGAACTCATGATTCAGTTAAGCTTAATGAATTCAGAACTCACTAACTTAGATGTACAATTTTAGGAGTTATCAGTTTACAGATGATAACCTAACCTGCACATGAGATTTCTACATCTGCATTGCCTCTACAGATAAGCCAACTGAAATACTATAGAGCCATAAAAGGAAGGAGCAAATTCACTGGTCTTGTGCTTTTGAGGACTAGATTGATTTGCATAACAGAGAACCATGAGCATAGCAGAGTAATGAGGCATGGGATCATAGCTGGGAGGAATAGAACTTTGGATTTGTTTTTATTGATATTAGAGAAACTGGTACAGCAGGAATTCATATGAACCAAGGAGTAATTCAGATATGTCCCTTTCTTTGATAGCATAAACTTGTAAACTCTATACATCCCAAGAAGTGGTAGGATATACAAGAGGGTTGACAAGTCAAGTAGCATTTATGAAATAGTCATGAAACGTGGAAGGCAACGGCCAGTATCTGCTTTTAAGAAGGTCACAGTCTAATAGCAAAAACAACATGCAAACAACTAAGTATAATACAAAATATAGTATCAGGATAGTCTCAGAGAGAAAGCACTAAGGTTAAGAAAATGGGATAGGGTTCTTTGCAGGAGATGAAGCTAGCTGACCCTTGAAGGAAGCCAAAAGGAAGACAAGAGTGAGGAGAGAACTCTAGCTATAGGGAACAGCCTGTGAAAATTCTCAATGACAAAAATGGAGTGTCCTGTCACAGAAACAGCAGGGAGACTAGTGTCAATGGATCATAGAGGTCATAGAGGGTAATGAAAGTTAAGAAGTCTGGATAGGAAGACACAAGGTTATGAAGGATTGTAAACCTGTGGAAAGGAGTTTGTATGACTCTTGAGGGACTCAGGAACCTGCTTTGCATTTTCCATCAGGTTAAATAAAATCTGTCTGATATTTAATGTCTTGGCAGTCTGAATATTTGTGAGGTAGCTGAAGACCTTTTGAAGAGACCAAAAAGAACCCAATATTAGAATTTTAGAGCAGAGAGAAACATTATATGTCTTCTTTCATATCTAAGTTAAAATCCCACCTCCTCAAGAATCTTTTCCCAGTCTTCCTTAATTTCAGTGGCTTCTTTTTTTAATTATCTCCAATTAATTTTGTGTATATTTTGTTTCTATACAGTTGATTCCATTTGTCTGCCCCATTTGACTGTGAAATCCTTAAGAAAAAATACTATCTTTTACTTTTCTTTGTATTGTTAGCACTTAACACAGAGACTGGCACTTAATACATGCTAATTGTATTAAGTAACTTAATATTGTGAAAGATCGCCTGAAGTCATATGCTGTTTAGTCATGATGGGAAATTGAAACCATTTGAGACACTTTTGTTTAATGCAGTGGTTAATACAATGTTGAATAGACTAGATAAAGTTCCTGGCTTTAATATATAACTGATTTTTTATGTAATTTTAGCCAAGCCACATATGCATATGTATACATGTATGTATGTATTCTTATTACAGTTTTAAGCTCTTGAAGTTTAAAACCACAACTACATTCACTTTGGGGAAATGTTGTGTATAAAATAATTAGAATAGCTATTATGCCCACCCAATAGAATCATTTTTCAATTAATGGATGTTAAAGATCTTTGAAAAGGTAAGGAGATGGAATGATATAGTGGAAAGAATTTTTTTAGAATGAGAAGATTTCTGTTCACATCCTTATCTTTGAATTTCCTATCAGTTTAACCTTGGAGAAATCACTGGACCTCTCTTGGCATCAGTTTATTCAGGGGTAAAATGAGGAGGTTGGACAAGATGAACGAAATGATGATGATGAAGAGATGATATTCCAATCTGTGCCTTATAAGACACATTACAAATGTGATTTTTCCCCCATTTTCTTTTTTTCCCAAATGCTTTATTAACTTCTCGTTTACATCATTCATTTCTGCCAGATTTTGAGTTACAATTTTTCCCCATTTCCCCCCATCAACCACCCCAGAATAGCAGTCGCACAGGATATCCCACCATTCAATCTGTTCTCTCCCATATCTTCTCCATACCCACTTCAACTTTTCCAGTAGGGCAAGGGGAATCTCTATGCCCCAATGCCTGTATATCTTATTTCCCAATTATATGAAAAATAGTATCAATAATAATATTCATATATTTTTAAAACATTTGATTTTAAAACTTCAATTTCCAGATTTATTCCCTTCCTCCCTTGTCACCCACCCTTACTGGGAAGACAAGCAATTCAGTATATGTTGTACATGTGTAGCTATGCAAAACACCATCATAGTAGATAAATTGTAAAAGACTGACTATATTTCCCTCCATCCTATCCCACCTCCCACTTGGTCTATTCCCTACTTTGATCCTGTCCCTTTTCAAAAGTGGGTGCTTCCAACTTCCCTCCCCCTCCCTTCCATCCTCCCTTCCATCATCCCCGCTCTCATCCCCTTCCCCCCTACTCTCCTGTAGGGTGAGATATTCTATTTAGTATGTATTTCATTCTCTCCCTGAGCCAAATTCAATGAAAACAAGCTTTTGCCTTTTTGCCTTCCTGTGGTTCCCCTGCCTTGTAACCATTTTCCCTTGCCTCTTCTATAAGAGATAGTCCACCTCATACTGTCTCTCCCCATCTCTTCTTCTTTAAGCTCTTGAAGTTTAAAACTACAACCACATTCACTCTGGGGAAATGTTGTGTATAAAATAATTAAAATAGTTATTATGCCCACCCACCTCTTGATTTCACCTTTTAAGTATCATCCCTTCCTATTAAATTTGACCTGTGACCTCTATGTACACCTATACATGAATATAAACACATTCACATATGTATTCATATGACCATATACCCTTCTTCAACTATTTTCATACTGAGAAAGGTTTCATCAGTTACAGTTATCATTTTTCCATGTAGGAATGTAAACAATTCAACTTTGATAAGTTCCTTATGATTTCTTTTCCCTGTTTACCTTCTCAAGCATCTCTTGCTTCTTGTGGCTGAATGTCAAATTTTCTATTCAACTCTGGTTTTTCCTCAAGAATGCTTGAAAGTCCTCTATTCCATTGAATTATCAGATTTTCCCCTGAAACATGATACTCAATTTTGTGCGTATGTTATTCTTGGTTTTAATCCCAGCTCCTTTGCCTTCTGGATTATCATATTCCATGCCCTTCAATCCCTCAGTGTAGCAGCTCCCAGGTCCTATGTTATCCTGATTGTATTTCCACAATATTGAAATTGTTTCTTCATGGATACTTGTAATATTTTCTCCTTGATCTGGGAATTCTGGAACCTGGCTCTAATATTCCTAGGAGTTTTCTTTTGGAGATCTGTTTCAGGAAGTGATCTGTATTCTTTCAATCTCTATTTTCCCCTCTCGTTCTAAAACATAAGGGCAATTTTCCTTGAGAATTTCTTGAAGGATGATTTCTGTGTTCTTTCTTTGATCATGGTTTTCAGATAGTCCAATAATTTTTAAATTATCTCTCCTGGATCTATTTTCCAGGTCAGTGTTTTTTCCCATGAGATATTTCACATTGCCTTCTATTCTTTCATTTGTTTGGATCTGCTTAACAGCATTTTGATTCCTCAATAAAGTCAATAGCTTCCATTCCCTCCAGTCTAATTCTGAAGGAATGATTCTCCTAAGTGAGCTTTTGAGATTCTTTTTCCATCTGGCAAAATCAGATTTTTAAGGCATGCTTCTCCTCATTGGCTTTTTTGAGCCTCTTTTGCCATTTGAGTTAATCTATTTTTTAAGGTGTTATTTTCCTCAGTCAGGCAGTTGACTCTCATTTCATACTTTTCTTGCATCTTTTTCTTTCTCTTCCCAATTTTTCCTCCACTTCTCTTATTTAGTTTTTAAAATCCTTCTTAAGGTACTCTATGGCCTGTAACCAGCTTGTATTTTCATTTGGTTCTTTTGGTACAGGACTTCTGACCTTCCAATCCTCCTTTTGTTCCATGCTTTGATCCTCTTTGCCCCCAAAATAGGAGTCTAATGTTGCATTTTTCTGTTTGTTTCCTTTGCCTAGGCATGTTGCCACTCAATTACTTGACTTTTGGGCTTGTTGCCACAGTAGGACTCTGCCACCAGCCAGGGGAGCTTTTGTCCTAAACTCTGCGGTTTTCTCATCTGCCAGAGGTATTAATTGGGTACCCTCTCTGAAGCCCCCACACACTCTGGCAAGCTGGTTACACACCCCAAGACCTCCACCCCAGACTGCAATCCAGACCAGGAAGGTTAAAGCAATCCTGCTTACCCCCCCCCCAAGACTAATTGCTGGTCCCCCACAGTCGGCAGGCCAAGAAGTGAAGCTGCAACATGGCAGTTGTGCCATGTCTACTCAGCGGCTTCTTGCCCCCAGGGAAAGAGGCTTACACACTCTCCCAACCAGTCCCAAAGTCCATATTACACTGATCTCTCACTTTGTCATTTGCATCTATGTGTTGGTAATTCTGGAAATACCACAGCTGCTGGTGTTCTAGGGTCCCTCCAGCCTGCTGTTGTTCTGGCTGTCCTGAGACTAAAAGCTCCTATTCAGGTGGGCCTGGGCTCAGCTCACAGAGCTCAGTGGGTGCTGCTTCCCGCCAGGCTGCCTGACTGTCTTAAGCGGGAGCTTAGCTTCTCTGTGTCAGTTTGTGGGTTCTGGAGCTCCAGAGATTGTACAGAGTCCCCTTTTCTGTTTTGGAAGTGGTGTGGTCCGGAGCTTAGTGGAAGTGCTGTTTCTACTCTGCCATCTTGGCTCCAACCCCCCCATATGATTTTTTAAAAATATAATCACACTTATATAGTTCCCACTCTAGTTTTACCAGGAACAAGTCTGTAATAGGAAGTATATTTGTTTTCAAGTGATTTTATTCACAGACCTTCAGGTTCCAGGAGGCCTCCTTAGGAACTGACTTCTAGAAGAAGCATAGAAAGTGCCATAAGTCACAGAATCTTAGAAATATGTTTTCTCAATCAATCACCATCCATTATGGGAATTACCTTTGTCATTTGTCTTATAATTGGTAACTCAGCCTTAGCTCCCCTAAGCCTAGGTTCACTTAGTACATTGCACAGTAGTCTTTTCCACTTTCAAAGGTTCCAGTTGTTACACTGAACTTATTTGTCTCAATTTGGCCCTTTGGAGGACTTTTTCCATCTGAAAGTCATTCACATAGTGGAAGACAGTCTCCTCTTATGGTATAACCTTGAGCAAGCACTTCTGAATGCTCTGTAGTTGTCAGTGTTCCCTATAAAATATGGCTCCCTCACCTGGAAACAACGCCGTCAGTATAAAGTGAGACTGTTATCTTTGACATGATACTTTTAGCAACATAACTTAAAACTTCACTGGCTTCCATCCCAATGGCTAAATCCCACTGTTTCTGCATATTAAGTTTCTGCTTCACCAAAACACCCAGGTTTTTTTTTCTTCTTTTCACATGAGCTGTTTTTTGAGTCAAATTTTGCCTATCCCTTACTCATATAATGGAATTTTAACCTATACTTAAGCCTCTATTTTTCTATATTTCCATTAAATTCATCTATTTGGGGTTAAGCTATTATTTCAACTTGAGGTGTTTCTTTTTTGAACACTCACTCTATTTTTAATCATTTTTAGCCCTCCTATTATCCTCAAATTTTATAGAGAAATTTTTATATCTTTATACAAATTGTTGATAAAGAAATACTAAGCAAGATAGAGTCAAGTATTAAGTTTTGTGGCAGGAAAGAGACGTTCTCTTTCCTAAAATGACATTAAGTATAACTTTGCCAAATGTCTTTCTGGAAGGTAAATGACATGATCTGGCTATAAGGAAGCTAACTGCTGCAGCTATCGAGTGTTAACCTGACATTGGCATTGTCTTTTCCCTGTCTTGTGATTCTGAAGATCACCTGACAGAATAAAATATCAGACATTGTGGTCCTTTCTTGAAGTAAACAGACAAGCATTAAAACTCTACTACAGGGGGCAGCTAGGTGGTACAGTGAATAGAGCACCAGCCCTGGAATCAGGAGGAACTGAGTTCAAATCCAGCCTCAGACACTCAACACAAAAACTAGCCATGTGACCTTGGGCAAGTCACTTAACCCCAAATACCCTGCAAAAAAAAAAAAAACTCTATTACAGAGAGTGCAACTCTGATGGGCTGACCACATTGTTCTAATGCAAAATGTGTGCTTGCCAAAAAGAAAAACCAAAAAACTATTTTATGGAGAACTCATATAGGGTAAATATTCACTTGGTGGTCAGAAGAAGCAGTACAAGGACACTCTAGGTCTCTCTTAAGAACTTTGGAACTGGGGCAGCTAGGTGACACAGTGAATAAAGTACCAGCCCTGGAGTCAGGATGACCTGAGTCCAAATCTGACCTCAGACACTTGACACACTTACTAGCTCTGTGACCTTGGACAAGTTACTTAACCCCAATTGCCTTGCCTTCCCCTCCTCAAAAAAAAAGAACTTTGGAATTGACTGTGTGACATGAGAGACACTGGCACAGGACCACTCAGCATGGTGTGCTTTCAGTTAATTTGCTGTGCTCTGTGAGCAAGGCAGAATTGAAGTAGCTGAAAAGACACACAAGATGCACAAATTTAGGGAATCCACCCCAAATGTTCACATGGACTATTTGTGCCCAACCTGTAGTAGAGCATTCCAAGCTCATAATGGTCTGATTAGTCACAGCTGGACACAATGTGACTTGACTCTAGCATAGTGATGTCATTTTTGTCATCTTCGATAATGAAGGACAAGCAGACAAGCAACCAAACAACCATATTTGATGCTTCTGACCACATACAGAAAGCCTTTATCTGTTTCTCCAGTCTTGAATGAACAGTTAGTTCATCCTTAGCTAGTATTCTAATGTCCTCACTCTAAACCATGATTTATTTTTTACCCTGCTGGATCTTGCTATAGGCAATTTCCTACCCCACCAGCTCTGCTGTCTTGAATTCCAGTCAAGTATTTTTCTTTTTCTTCAAATGTTTTATAAAAATTATGAGGTCAAAATGCCCCATGTCATTTGGGAGCGCAGAAAATAATGCTATAAAGTCACAATGTCCTTGGAACTTGGCAATCACTAAAGATAACATGGCAAATTACTGTTTTAGACAGTACCCTCTAATGTATGCCAGGCCAAATTCCCCCAAGCTCTAATTGAATCAAGTACACATTCAACAGTCATTTCCCCTAATTTAGCAAATTCAATAAATAACCTAGTTCAAGGTTCTGCTGCATCCATCTCTGAAGGACCTGATGATGGTGAATTAATTCTAAGTAAATAACCACTATCCCCAGATAGAAGCAACTGTTCTGGACATCTTTAACAATGTATTGAAGTAGTCCCCTTTAGGCTTCTTTTATTTTTAGTGACATGAATCTGGTTGCTAAAAAGACAAAGAATTCTAAGGAAATATAGTGTTAAAAATAACAAGCTCCTTGGAGGGAGATGACACAAGGGTGTGGCTTAAATAGAAAACTCATAAAATGAAAACTAAGCAAGTACAATAGAAAAAGAAAGTCTTTTTTTTTTTTGCTTTTTGAAGGGAAATTGGGGTTAAGTGACTTGCCCCAGATCACATGGCTAGTATGGTGTGTGTGTGTGTGTGTGTGTGTGTGTGTGTGTGTGTGTGTGTGTGTGTTAAGTGTCTGAGGCCAGATCTGAATGCAGGTCCTCCTGACTCCAGGGCCAGTGTTCTATTCACTGTGCCACCTAGCCACCCCACCTTGACCTTTTTTAAGCTAAATTCTTTAACAGGTCTTTTAACTGAGGCAGGGTCCATTCAGGGACTAAGGCTAGGTAAGAAATGAGTCAGAGAATGGCCTCTTTACTTAGTAAAAAATAAACAAATAAAAAAACAAAATAACAACAACAAACCCAGTCTGTGAGAGGAAGAACCTCAGGGTTTCTGCCAAAACAGGAAACAATTGCTATTTATATTCACTCTGAGTCAGTCAGGGCCCAAGCAATGATCAAATGGTCTTTGTCCTGGGACCTACTTTTGGTCAATCAATGAGAAACAGAGTTATTTGGGTTTAAGACATGGTCTTTAAGGGAAAAAAACTGTTTCAGAGATCAAAATTTACATTTATTTAGGGGTGGCTAGGTGTGCATTGAATAGATCCAGCTCTGGAGGAAGGAGAACCTAAGTTCAAATCTGGCCTCAGACACTTAATACAAAACTAGCAATATGACCTTGGCCAAGTCACTTAAACTCAGTTGCTCTATGTCCCCCTTCCAAAAAGCAAAAAGCAAAAAAAAAAATTACATTCATTTGAACAGGACACCCATGAGTAAGGGTATGTTACCTTATGGGGGCAGAGGAAAAAAGGAAAGGAAAGGAAAGGAAAGAAGGAAAGGAAAGGAAAGAAGGAAAGGAAAGGAAAGGAAAGGAAAGGAAAGGAAAGGAAAGGAAAGGAAAGGAAAGGAAAGGAAAGGAAAGGAAAGGAAAGGAAAGGAAAGGAGAGGAGAGGAGAGGAGAGGAGAGGAGAGGAGAGGAGAGGAGAGGAGAGGAGAGGAGAGGAGAGGAGAGGAGAGGAGAGGAGAGGAGCGAAAGAGAGAAGGGCAGGGGAGGGGAGGGAAGAGAAGGGAAGAGGTGTGTTGCCCAATTGGTCACTTCCAGTTGGGTCCCCAGTGGGGCAGCTCCTCTTTCTATTCACTGAGGTTGTTGTTTGTCCTTTGTTCTCCAAGAGGACCATGATATCGGAGGTGATGCCATAACTTGCATGTGAATTGGATCTAAGTGAGGAAGGGCTTCCCAAAGTTACCAGCTTCACTTTCTCCTCTGGAGTTATCAAAGTCGACTGGAAAGATAAAGATCAGCATGACTACTAGAGGGACTGAGTCACCATCTCAAAATAGTTAGAGGTTTTTCATTTAGGAGAAGAAATAAATCATTTCTGAATAGCTCCAGCATGCATAAAGGAAACAATGCATATTTTAGATGAATGTAAGTCACAAGAAAACTAAGCATAAATCAACTAGAAGATCTTTATATTCACTCCACCTCTCCAAGAGCCTGGTGATTCATAAGACAATCTAAAAAAGGGAAGCTTCTGTTTATACACAACTGGATATAGAGTAGACGATATAGTGAATTTAACCAAGTATGCAGAGAGTCTCCCAGGATATCATTCATCTTTTACTTTTGATTCATCCTATTCTCTTTTTATCACTATTGAGACTATAATATCACACATATGTAATTTTTATTTTTACTTTTCAAAGTATTTTAGCTATTCATTCATTTATTTGAACAAGACACAGTTCAAATTAAAATGTGCCCAGAGAAACAAAGATGAACAATGATAATGCTAAATGTTTATATAGAATGAGTTCTTTCCATGCATTAGCTCATTTCAGCCTCATAACAATCCAGTGAGTGAGGTAGATTCTTGAGGTGCTATTGTCTCCAATTTACAGATGAAAAAACTGAGGCTAACAGCTAAATAACTTTATACCTGTCACCTAACTAAAAAGCATTATCACAGGACAACTATGGTAGTGAAGATGTGGAGAGCATGTCATAGGGTCAGTTTAAAGGAAATTGTTTTGTTTATCCCAGAAAATAGATTACATAGCAGTATCTGAAGAGGTAAATTAACGATTTGATGAGTTATTTGTGGAAAAGATAGTAGACCTTTCCTTTCTTGTCCAAGAATGCAAACAGGAAAAAAAATGGGTTAATGTTGCAGAATGATAAATTTGGGTTTGATATCTTTTTAAAAGAAACTTTCCAAAAACTGGACACATTATATATTAAAATTCAACTTTAATACTCAAAAGCATTTTGCCCTACTACCTTTCTAAATAAAAGTTTGCCGTTACTTTCAAGAAGATTGTAGAGGAAATAAAATAGTAATAAGTTTGCAATTAGTGTCATGAAAGAGTATTATAAGAGTTAAAGAAACCAAATGGTCACTTGTATGTTAGGGGATCAAAGAACAGTTGAAGAATGGACAGGATTTCAACATGTGATAGAAAGTTGAGTTCAGGTGACAGGAAGAGCATAAACAAAAGGATGGGAGAAGGAAAATGAAAAGCAGGGCATAAAGAATAATCACTTGGGGCAGAGCCAAGATGGCGGAGTAGAAACAGCTCATCCAAGCCACTCTGCCCCCAGATTCCCCCCAAACTAAGTAAAAGGGGACTCTGAACAACTTCGGGAGCCCCAGCACCCACAGAATGACATAGAGAAGCTAACCTCCCGCTGAGGACAGCCCAGTAGCCCTTCAGGAAGGACCAGTGCAGTGCTCTGGGAGCCGGCAGCAAGCAGTGTGCAGAGCGTGGGGAGATGAGCCCAGCAGAGCAGAACCCAGGGTCCATAAGCTGAGGTTTTAGCCCCAGGGCGGCAGGGCCAGCGGCCAGCTGGAGAGACCCCAGAACACCAGCAACTGTGGCAACTCCAGAATTATCAACATAGACATGCCTACGACAAAGTAAGAGGTTAGCACCCTATGGACTTTGGGACCAGTATTTGGGGAATGCATCGGCTTCCTCCCCTGGGGGCTAGAAGCCACTGAGGAGACACGCCATTTTGTAGTTTTCAGAGGCAGCTCCAGCTCCTGGCCTGCGAACTGTAGGGAGATCCAGTGATCAGTCTTGGGGGGTAATCGCTCTTGCTTTAACCTCTCTGGATCTGGATTGTGATCTGGGGTGGAGTTCGTGGCGGGGTTTACAGCTTGCCAGAAACAGAAGTTGGCCTCCTCACATGTTTGGGGCAAAAGTTCCTGTCTGGCACCAGGCCATACTGTGGCAACAAGCCCAAAAGTCAAGTAATTAAGTGGCAACATCCCAAGGCAAAGGAAACAGAAAAATGCAACTCTAGACTCCTATTTTGGGGGCATAGAGAGGGAAAAGGACTGTGAGGTCAGACGTCCTGCTCCAAAAGCCCCAGGGGAAAACATGAGAGGGTTGCAGGCTATAGAGGACCTTAAGAAGGACTTTAAAAATCAAATAAGAGAAGTGGAGGAGAAATTGGAAAGAGAAATGAGAAGGATGCAGGAAAAGTATGAAATGAGGGTCAACAGCCTGATTGAGGAAAACAACCCCTTAAAAATAGACTAACTCAAATGGCAAAGGAGGCTCAAAAGGGCAATGAGGATAAGAATGCCTTAAAAAGTCGAACTTGCTAGATGGAAAAAGAATCTCAAAAGTTCACTGAAGAAATTCATTCCTTCAGAGGTAGACTGGAGCAAATGGAAGCTAATGACTTTATGAGAAATCAAGATGCTGTTAAGCAGATCCAAACAAATGAAAGAGTAGAAGGCAATGTGAAATATCTCATGGGAAAAACCACTGACCTGGAAAATAGATCCAGGAGAGACATTTTAAAAATTATTGGACTACCCGAAAGCCATGATCAAAGAAAGAACCTAGAAATCACCCTTCAAGAAATTCTCAAGGAAAATTGCCCTGATGTTTTAGATCTAGAGGGCAAAATAGAGGTTGAAAGAATCCACTGATCACCTCCTGAAAAAGATCCCAAAAAGAAAACTCCCAGGAATATTATAGCCAGGTTCCAGAATCCCCAGATCAAGGAGAAAATACTACAAGCAGCAAGGAAGAAACAATTTCAATATTGTGGAAACACAATCAGAATAGCCCAGGACCTGGCAGCTTCTACACTGAGGGATCGAAGGGCATGGAATACGATATTCCAGAGAGCAAAAGAGCTGAGAATGAACCCAGGGGTCACCTACCCAGCAAAACTGAGTATTTTGTTTCAGGGGAAAATATGGTCATTCAGTGGAATAGAGAGAGGACTTTCAAGCATTCCTGAGGAAAAAAAAAACAGAATTGAATAGAATATTTGACATCTAGACACAAGAAGCAAGAGTTTCCTGAGAAGGTAATCAGGGAAAAGAAATCAAAAGGAACTTATCAAAGTTGAACTATTTACATTCCTATATGGAAAAGCAATAACTGTGACTGATGATATCTTTCTCACTATGAAAATAATGGAAGAAGGGTGTGTGGTCATATGAATACATATGTGAATGTGTGTGCATATGGATAGAGGGCATAGGTTGAATTTGTTGGGAAGGGAGAATACTCAAGGGATGAAATTATTAGGTGAGAGAGGAAAGTGGCAAGAAGAGATGGGGAAAGACAGGGTAGGGTAAACTATCTCATGTAGAAGAAGCAAGGGGAAGTGGTTGCAAGGGACGGGGAGAATAGGAAGGGAAAAAAATAGGAAGGAAAAAAAAGGCAAATCCACATTCTCATTGAATTTGGTTCAGGGAGAGAATGACATACATACTAAAATGGGATATCTCAACCTGCAGCAGAATAGGGGGGAGGGGAATGAGAGGAAGGATGATGGATGGGAGGGCATCCTTGGGGGGAGGGGAGTTTGGAAGTACCCACTATAGAAGAAAGACAGGATCATGTAGGGAATGGAACAGGTGGGGGGTGGGATGAGTGGCACGGAATTATAAGCAGTCTTGTACAATATATCTACTATGATAATGTTTTGCATAGCTAGACATGTACAACATATACTGAATTACTTATCTCCCCAGAGGGAATGGGTGACAAGGGAGGAAGGAAATGGATCTGAAATCCGAGGTCGTAACGTTAAATGTTTCAAATATATATAAATACTATTATTAATACTCTTTTGCTTGTAATTGGGAGATAAGATGTGCAGGCATTGGGACACAAAGATTCACCTTCCTCTAATGGAAAAGGCAAAGGGGTTATGGGAGAAGGTATGGGAGAGAGCAGATCGGAGGAAGCCATATCTTATAGGACTGCTATTCTGGGAGGGTGGGTAGGGGAAAAACAGAGGCGGGGGGAAATAATTGTAACTCAAAATCTGGCAGAAATGAATGATGTAAAACAGAAGTTAATAACGCATTTGTTTAAAAAATACAAAAAAAAAACAAAAAAGAATAATCACTAAGTTTGCCCAAAGCATATGATGTCTGTAGGGAATTCATGGGAGAAAGGACTGGAAAGGCAAGGCAGAAAAATAGAAAGCCAGGCTAACAAAAACTGATGATTCAGAGAGGGGGGGGTGTGGGATTTTAGTTTTGAGTTACCATGTCCTATTTTTATCACTATCAAGTCTATAACTTCACATCTACATGACATTTTTACTTTTTCAAAGTGTTACATCTGTTAACAAGTGACATAAGCTAAGACTAAATGGCAGTAGTATAAATTGTGGTTCAGAGAGAAAACAGAGACTAAAGGAAGACAAATCAGTTAAGAAGCTATTTCAATAAGGGCATAAGTTAATGAAGTCCAAAGTCACGTATTGGCAGGGCAGAGTACAATAGTGATAAGAGCTAAATTTGTGATAACAGCTTCTGTATAGTTGCAATTTAAGAAAAAAAAAAACCACACAACATGCTCTGTGTGTGTGTTTGTGTGTTTTACAACGAGGAAAAGAATAAAGAGATTAAGAAAAAAGGGGAAGGGAAAAATAATAAATTAAAATAACTAATCCTTTAACACTAGGACTGCCGTTTTTCCTTTCCAAAAGTGAATACAAAATGGATTTCCAAAGAACATTTCTAAATCCCAGACTCTGAGTGGCATATTGCGTATGCATCTACAAAATTATAATTAAGTGACAAATAGATTTTTTTAAATGACCATTACTTTTATCTTTCTTTGTGGATTGAGATTAAATTATTAATAACATCTGAAATTTCTTTTGTTTATGCATTTCCATTTATGAGTAAATGTGTTCTAGTTTCATATGTGGTAATAAACTTAGAATTTTAAAAGTTTCACTTTTATTGACTTCTTTTTAAAACATTTTGAACCCTATGTAGCCTAAAACCTATTTTGACCTGGCACATGTTATTGTCCCTAATGAATTTATAAAAACAATCAATCTACACATTTGACCTTAAATTTTGAAATCCATTGTGCACTATTGGGCCAGCAAGCCGTTCCCCAGATGAAAGTTTGTGAAGTAAAAGTTCATAAGGTGAAAGTTTATCTGGTGAAATTTCTTGAGGTTTAGTCTGCTCCCTGACAGAGCAAGTCCAGGCCTATTGTTTGTTAGTTCAATAGAGTAGACCAGGAGTTTTCTCCTCTTCACTCAGGCCATACCACAGCCCCTGTAGGTCTTGTCTTTTCTGAGGTCCTCTCAAATTGTCTTAGGAGCACAGCTTCTTTACCCCCTTTTATTTTTGCCACTCTGTTCATTTCATGGTTATTCCCTACTTTACAAGCTGGAAATTTCTTACCTACTCTATCATCTTCTCAGAATACCCTGCTATCAAACTCCTTTTATGTCATGAATATTATACTGATGCTTAAAGCAAGATGAGGAAAGACAGAACAAGAAAATCATAGAACAATTTCATTAATATAGGTGCAAAAATCCTATATAAAATATTAGCTAAAATATTACAACAATATATTACAAAGATCATACATTATGATCAAGTGGGACTTATACCAGGAATGCAGGGATGGTTTAAGAAAAACTACTTACATAATTACATCAATAATAAAAGTTTTAAAAAATCATATTTGAAAAGATACAGAAAAAAGCTTTGATAAAGTTCAAAGCACATTTCTATTAAACACACTTGAAAGTAATGGAATAAATGGATTTTGTCTTAAAAATCATAAAAATCATTTATCTAAAACCACTAGCAAACATTATTTGTAATGCAGATAAACTAGAAGTCTTCCCAGTAAGATCAGGTGTGAAACAAGGATGCCCACTGTCAACAAAATTATTTAATTTTGTATTGGAAATCCTAGCAATAGCAATAAGGGAAGAAAATGAAAAAAGAAGTAATAAGAATAGAGAATGAGGTCACAAAACTATCTCTTTTTGCAGATGATATGATGATATACTTGGAAAATCCCAAAGATTCAACTAAAAACAAGTTGAAACAACTAATATCTTTAGCAAAGTAACAGGATGTAAAGTAAACCCACATAAACCCTACATAGCATTCCTATATATAACAAACAAAGTTGTGAAAGAAGAGATAATAAAAGATAACCCGCTTAAAATATCCAAACAGTGTAAAATTTCTAGGAATATACCTGTCAAAACAAGCCCAGGAACTATAGAAAATAAAGTATATAAAAAGCACAAATAAAATCTGATTTAAATAACTGGAAAAATATTAGTTGCTCATGGGTAGGCAGGGCCAATGTAATAAAAATGACAATTTTACCTAAACGAATCTATATACTCTATACCATTGCAATTAAATTACAATATATATATATATATATGTATATATATATATATATATTTTTTTTTTTTACTGAATTAGAAAAAAAAACAAAATTCACTTAGAAGAACGTAAATTCAAGAATTTCAAGGGAAATAATGTAAAGGAAAAAAAATATTTAGCAGTACCAGATCTTAAGTTATATTTTAAGGTAGTAATCACCAAAGCTATCTGGTATAGCCTAAGAAATAGAAAGGTACAATGATAAAATAAAGTAGACATACAAACTACAGCAGCAAATAAACATAATAATTCTGTATTTAACAAGTGTAAAGACTTAAGATTTGGGGATAAGAGTTCAGTATTTGGTAAATATTGTTGGGAAAACTGGGAAGCAGTATTGCAGAAAATGGTGAATGGACCAATATCTCATTCCATTTACAATGATAAGGTCAAAATAGATACATGACCTAGATATAAAGAGAGATATTACAAGAAAATTAGAATAGCATGGGACATAAATATACAAAAGATGGAAAATAAAGTTAGGTTTAAAATGGATAAGTTGAATTACATTAAATTTAAAAGGTTTTGTACAAATAAAACATATGTAGCCAAGATCAGAAAGAAAGTAGAAATTGAGAAAAAAGTTATAAATGGTTTACTACATTCAGGTCCCATATATATATATATACATATATATATATACATGTACATACATATATATATGGAGAACTTTGTCAAATCTATAATATAAATCATTCCTCAATTAATAAATGGTCAAAGGCTATTAAAAGGCAGTTTTCCAATGAAGAAATCAAAACAATTTATAGTCATATGAAAAAATGCTCTAAATCATTATTGATTAGAGAAACACAAATTAAAACAACCTTGAGATATAATTTTACACTTATTTGATTGGCTAAAATGATTGAAGGGAAAAGTTGGAGGAGATGTGGAAAAAATATTGGAGGGGATGTGGAAAAAATTGGGACATTAATTGTTGGTGAAATTGTGAACTGATCCAGTCATTTTGGAGAACAAACTGGAAATGAGCCCAAATAGTTATTAAATGGCCTATACCCTTTGATCCAGTAGTACCACTACTAGGTCTTTTTCCAAAGATGATTAGGGAAAAAGGAAAAGAAACTATGTGTTCTAAAATTTTATAGCAGCTCTCCTTGTGGTGACAAAGAATTGGAAATTGCAGGGATGCCCAGCAATTTTGGGCAATGACTGCACAAGTTGTTGTATATTATTGTGATGGAATATTACTGTGCTATAATAGCTAATGAGCTCAATTGTTTTAAGTATCCCTTAGAGCAAATAAGATATTTTTTATTAACCCAAATTAACTATAAACATATGAAGAAAGATACTTTCAATCTGCATACAGAGAAAGAACTGATAAATGGAAATATGCATAGAATGATTATATATGCTTATATGTATATACTCATATTATATATATACATATTTATATATAATGTGTGTATGTATATGCACACATACATCTATGTGTATATACATTTATATCCTGCTATTTTGCTAAAGTTATTGTTTCAACTAACCTTTTACTTCCGTCTTTTGGGTTTTCCAAGTATATCACCATATCATCTGCAAAAAGAGAGAGTTTTACTACCTCATTCCCTATTCAGATTCTTTTCCTTCTGTTATTTATAGATATGTGTGTGTATGTATGTGTGTGCAGATGTGTGAGTTTCTAATAGTAGCCATCTTTAGGGCAGAGGGAGTAGGCAAAAAAGGGAAAAAAAGAATTAACATGATAATTTTGTATATTGGAAAAGATTAGCAAGTTGTGCTGAGTAGATTTGTAGTTCCATGTTCATCATCTTTTTATTGTATTATGTTATGGAAATGCTTTTTTTATTCCATAAATTAAAATAAAATATTTTTTTAAAAAATACAGTGTGTGGAGGGTGGTCAGTTACCAAGACACGTCTGTATCTTGAAAAAATTAAATTTTAATAATTTTCTTATATTTTAATCTCCTGTGTGCCATGTTATTCCTTTCAGTCTATAGAAGAAATGATGCTTTATTGGCTCATGGAAATTACTAGATCACCAAACATTTTCTTCTTTCAGATTGTAATAGGAATAAATGAGAAATGTAGAAGGAAAGAATGAAAGTTTGTGATTATGGACAAGAGTTATTCTTCCTCAACCAGAAATGAGTTTTAAAAAGAGAGAAAGATAGGACTGAAGAAGCCTGCCATTAGTATCACCCCTATGAGGAAACTATGCCAGTGCTCAAGTGGCACAGGGAAGGGCAGACATCAAGGATTAATAATATTCCCACAACCTGTTGAAAAACCATTCATACCGTCATAAGTTATTTTAATATGACATCAATAATCTGAATGAAAACTAAGAAAAAATCATTTACAGGGATGTTTGTCAATGTCTAGCATTTGACGTCCTGCAGACAAATTCCAGATGGTTGACAGCATTATTCACTTGCCTTGAAATGTTTGTTCCCCTTGATTCAGCTCTAACACACATACACATACTTATTCACAGACCTTGTCTGAATTCCAAACTAAATATGATTCAATACTGTGGCATTGCCTTTAAAAAACAAACAAAAACTAAAATGAACTTAGAGAAGATTAAGGAAGGCACAATGTTAAGAATGGGGATGGTAAGTATTACACTAGAGTCTGGTTTGATCAGACCTCATGTAGAGTGTCAAACCTGGTTCCATTTACCACTTTTGTGAAAGTACATTGTCAAAATGGAGTATGAACGAAGGAGGACAATTATGATGGTAAAGAAATGAAAGAATGGGATATATTAAAATCAGTTGAAGGTATTGTTAATTACTGCAAAGAAGAGAATGGGGGGGGGGGGTTATGATAGCATCTTTTAAGTATTTGAAAAGTTCCTGTGTGGAAAGAGAATGACGTTTTCCCCCCCGTGGTCCCAGAAGGAAAACTATAAAATACATAAAAATTGTAAGTAACTAATTATGGACTATATTAACTAAATTAACTAATTTTTAATAATTAGACATATTATAATAATGTATCTCAACACTTAAAAGAACTTGGAAATTATTCACAAAGAATGCAAGCCAATCAACTATTATTGAAAATAATAGGTGTTGATTTGACAATTTATACACACACACACACACACACACACACTCACACACACTCTGAGGCCAGGGGTTGATACTTCCCAAACCATTCTCAGGTTACTCATGCCAGGGCTGTCCACATACTTGGGTAGCCACAGTCTAGAAGGATAGGTTTTATTGAATGAGTCTAGTTTTCTCTTAGCCATACATGAATCCTTTCCTACTTTTAATGTAACATACAGAGAAAAACAAATTAGTAAATTTGCATGGAACATAGATTTTAATAGCATGGAAGTATTGTGGCATAGAAGATTCCACATGAAAGAGAAGAACATGATGAAGTAGGAGGGGTGTGTAACTGGAAGAAAATAATTCTGTCAAAAAAAATGGCTGAAAAAATCTTGACCAAGATAGCTTCTCAAAAAAGAAATGAGCTGCCTCTAGAATTGGTGGATTCCTTATCATTTTATATCTTCTAATGGAGACTGAATGAACATTTATTAAGGATGAAGCAGGGCTGGACTAGACGACCTTTGAGATCCTTTCCTACAATAACTTTTCTTTATAATTCTCTTCTTTCATTTTCCCTTCTTTCCACTCTCTTTTTCTTTCTGACGAGCCCTTTCTCTTCCCCAAATTTGACTACTTTTTAGTGAAAACAAAATTCAGTCATGTGTACAAAACATACCCACAACACTACAAACACATACACACACACACACACACACATTATAAGAACTAAATTCTGCTGCTAAGGATATAGTCACAGTCAGAAACATCTCCTTGCAAAGAAATAATGAAAAATAAAATTGCATCCAAAAGCTTCCAAAAGAGTTCTTAAGTTAGCAGAATCTAGGAAGTTTGAATGTTTTCTCTGCTACAAACTACACCTTCCAAATAGCAAAGCAGTGTGACTAAAACATCAATGGGAATTATGCAAAAATGACCTGTACCACCAGAAAATATGAGGTAGCCACTAATCCACCTAAGCAACCTAGGGAGTAAATGTCATGTTTGACAAAGTAGTTCATGTTGGGAAACACCATCTGTGAGGAATATTAGAGACTCAGAGGAGATGTCATGCTTGATAAAACTAGTAATGTGGATGCCCATCAGAAGTTCAGACTAATATATCAAAAGCTGAGGGGAAAGAGTCAAGATGAGAAAATGATTAGTTTTAAGAAAGCACCTGAGACCACTGATAATGAAACAAGCACCAAAGAACCACACAATACAAAAATGTTTCTAATGCCACTTGGTTACACATAATACCACAAGGGCATAGCGACTCTTTATGGGCTCTCACCTTTCCTCAAGTGTTCTTCCCACTTTAACACATACCTCATGTCACTTCATTGCAGAAACATTTCAGATTTGTACATTAAAAATAACTAGTAAGCAGGTTTCTTCTCATCAAAGAATAACTTCAAGACATTGAAGAAAGGTAGATGTCTTTAACAGAAAACAAAATAATTTTAATGATGAATGTCTCTATACTCATGGAGTTTATATTTAATAACAATAGCAACAATGACAATGACTTTGACAAGAAGGCAAAGTTTACTATGCCATACTCATCATAACTTCTTGTTGTTAGGTAGTGCAGTGTATAGTGTCCTGAGCCTGCAATAAGAACTCATTTTCATGAGTTCAAATCCATCCTCCAATACTAGCTGTGTGACCCTGGGCAAGTCACTTAACCCTGCTAGCCTCAGTTCCTCCTCTGTAAAATGCGCTAGAGAAAATAAAATGGCAAACTCCTTCAGTATCTTTGCCAAGAAAACATGAAAATAGTGGCCCAAAGAGTCAGACATACTGAAATAACCAAACAACAACAAAAACTGACAGAGAGATGGGGGTTGGGGGGAGAGAGAGAGAGAGAGAGAGAGAGAGAGAGAGAGAGAGAGATGCTTCTTTACATTTTTATGCTTTATTTTCCCTTATTCTATGGATTTTGGAAACTCCCCACCTCACAAGAGTTAGAAAACTCCCCTTCCTCCTAAATCCCTTCAATTCATATACTTCCTATATTCTGGTGATTGACACACTGATGGAAGCATAACATTTTCAGACTATCTCACTGCTGCAGTTACTAATCAATCTCTCCTCTTTTGAAGCAGCTGCCCTGTTTTACATCATCCTATCCAAATCCTTGTTGTTAACTGTAGCACTAGCTTTCAGGTGCCTTTATTCAGTACTTGCTTCAAAATCCTCTCCATTACTTCCTTTGCCCTCATACTTAGTTATGATCTGTAAGAACTTCCTGGTGTCTAGGTTCAGAAACTTCAATTTCCATGGTCTATATCTTTGACTGATCTCAGGCACTATCAGGGATGCTCACATGATAGAATTCAGCATTACCTATAACTGTGTCACCTCCATGATCTTTATGAAATTCGCCTCTGACCAAAAAAAAATATTTTTTCAAAATTTCCTCTGCTTTAATATTAATAAATTATCATTTGTGGGAGCAGCTAGGTAGTACAGTGAATAGTGTACCAGCCCTGGAATCAGGAGGATCTGAGTTCAAATCTGGCCTCAGACACTTAACATTTACTAGTTGTGTGACGTTGGTCAAGTTGCTTATCGAGAATTGCCCTGCCTTTCTTCCTCCAAAAAGATAAAAAAATAAATAAACAATCATTTATCAAACACCTAGTATGTAACAGACATGATGCTAGATGTTATGGATAATACAAACTTGAAAGAGTCCTTGCCTTTGAAGAGTTATATTTTGTTTTCTGGGCAGAAACACATAAGTATATACAAAATAATGGCCAGGTAATTTTTGGAGGAAAGGTGCTGGGGAACTTGAGAAATTAAGAAATGTCACATGTAGAAATAAATCCCAGTTAGGTGGCTCATTGGATAAAGTACTGGTCCTGTATTCAGGAAGACTAATCTTCATGAATCCAAATCTGGCCTCCAACACTTACTAGCTATGTGACCTTGGCCAAGTTACTTAACCCTGTTAGCCTCAGTTTCCTAATCTGTAAAATGAGCTAGAAAAGGAAATAGCAAACTACTCCAGTAATGGGGTCACAAAGAGTCAGACATGACTGAAAGAGCTGAATAACAAGTATAGAACACCTCAAACCTGCTGATTCTTCCATTTAATTCCAAGGTAAAGAAAGTATAAAACCTAAACCTATCTACAGTTTTCATACATTGTTTCTAGTTTTCCCCTTTGGAATTCTCAGAAGAGGAAGTGAGGGCTGCATTCCAGGCATACTGTTCAAAGACACAAAGATGGGAAATAAGATTGTCATTTGTCAGGAACAGCAATAACTGCAGACTGGGGGCAGCTAGGTGGCGCAGTGAGTAGAGCATCAGCCCTGGAGTCAGAAGGACCTGTGTTCGGATCTGGCCTCAGATACTTAATGCACACACAAACAAAAACCTAGCCGTGTGACCTTGGGCAAGTTACTTCACCCCAGTTGCCCTCCCAAAAAAAGGCAAAACAAACAAACAAAAAAAAAAACTGCAGACGATTAGGCTATAGAATGGGAGAAGTAGTGATACATGATAAGAGTGAAAAGTTAGATTGAAATGAAATCATTAATGTATTTTAGTACTGTACAAAATTCATATTTGGTCTCAAAGGCAAAGAGCCATAGGAGATCTCTGAGCACAATAATGACCTGTGCTTTAGGAAAATCACATTACAGCTATGTGGAAAATATATTGTAGACAGGAGAGACATAAAGTATGGAGACTAAGAGACTATTACAATAGTCCAAATAATAGGCAATAAGGTTTGAAGTAAAGAAGAGACTTTGTGAATAGAGAGAATGGGACAGATGTAAGAGATGTCTATTTGTCTCTCTGTTTCACTCTCTACATCCCTCTCCCCTCTATTTGTCTTTCTGTCTGTCTCTCCCCCCGTCCCTTTCTCTGATCTCATTACCTGCCATAGCTTCAATAACAATTTTTAAGTATATCTATCTACCTCGTCCTAGTTTTGGAGATATAGTCTGAAATCACTAACTGTCTTTTGGACATTTTATCACTTTATGTTTCCATCTAAGGAAAAAAGAGACAAAAAGAGAGAGAGAGACAGAAAGACATACAGAGACAGAGAGGCAGAGACAGAAAGTGATATATATATATATATATATATATAAGAGAGTGCGATGGTATATTGTGGAGGCCCTTGAATATCAGAAAAAGGATATGGAACTTTAGTCCATGGACAATAGAGAATCATTAAAGAATATTGAAAATTGTAATAAATATGAAAGTCAGTCATGGCCTAGGAGGGGCTAGAGAGGTAGCTTTGGAACCAAGAAGTTAGGGAACCATTTCTCATCTCTGACATATAATGACTATGTAACACTAGGCAAATCCTAACATCTAGGAAACTCTCACAGATTATTTTATCAGTTATAGAGAAAATTCCAACTTTCATTAGTAGAGGGAGTTTCTATTTCCAACAGTTTCCTATACTAATGTAATCATGTAGAACTGTTTCTGTTTTGGCTAGAAACCCTGAGCGTCTTCCCCTCCCAGAATAATTTCTTTTTCTTTTGATTAGGTAAAAGAGGCCATTCTTTTCCTTATTTCTTACATAAATCACTGAATGGGTTTTGTATCATTCAAACTGAGACCTGGGAAAGACGTTAGCTTAAAATGACCAATGTATCCTTCATCCAGGGCCATCTCCAGTCATCCTGATCTATATTTTGCCACTGAACCCAGATGTCTCCAGAGGAGAAGATGAGTCTAGTGATTTTGCATAGCCCTCCCTCACTTAAATCCAGTTCACATGCATGTCATGGCACAGCTTCCCTGATATTATGGTCTTCTTCCAGAAAGGACAAACATCAACAGCAACAACATACCAATGTATCACAAGCATTTACCAAGTAATAAACATGGTTGTATCTTCTATTAGAATACAAAATTCCCTAAGGGCAGGAATTATTTTTGCTTTTCTTTGCAACTAACAAATAGTAAACACTCCACAAAGACTATGAGTAGGGTTGGAAGTGGGAGGAGTTACAACATCACTGGAGATTAACAGATCTTTTTAAGTTATGAAATTCAAGATTTACAAAGTCCTCAGCAAAGAGAACAGGAGTAAGTTGCCAAAAGACCCCATGGGGAATAGGTATAACTTATTTACTTTGTTAAAATTTTTTTCCACTATTCTCCAATTTCATCTTACCATTACTGGTACAATTGATGTAGCCAGATACCTTTGTTTGAATGATTGTTTTAAAATTGTTTGATTAGTAGCTCCTAGCTTTTTTCCTCTTTCTTTTTTTTCTCTTTAGAGGAAAAGGTCAATTTACTTTTATTGTTCATTCATTTTAGTCACGTTCGACTCTTCATGACACCATTTAGGGTTTTCTTAGTAAAAATATTGAGTGGTTTGCCATTTCCTTCTCCAGCTCATTTTACAGATGAGAAAATTGATTCCAACAGGTTTGAGTGACTTGCCCAGGGCTACATTAGTAAATGTCTTAGGCTACATTTGAGCACACAAGGATGTGTCTTCCTGACTCAAGGTCAGACACTCTATCCACTGTATCACTTAGCTGCCCTTCTGGAAAAAGCAGTATAATTGCCAGATCCAATATAGAATTATCATTCACTTCCCTTATAAGCCATCGTTCCTTAGAAAACATCATGCTACAGAAGGCAATCAACTGAGTGTCTGACATTGGGCCAGGACTAACACCTCCAAATTGAGATTTTTGAAATTTTAGGAATAAAACAAAACAATCAATAATATTCCAACGGAGCCTTGACAACAATGGTCTTCAGGTGATGGTAGTAAGAGGGATCCCAGAATGGTTTTAGGAAAGGCCATTGCCAAAAACTGGAGCAGAATTAACCTCATGGTCCCTGTGCTATGCTTTAGCTCATAATCTAGAGCAAACAGGAAGCTCTAGTTTCAAGGAAGCTCACTCTGCTTAGAGCCCATGGTAGTTCTGGAAAGAGAGTCATTCTAAAGCTTTAATGGAAGCTGGTGGGCCTGATTTCACTTTTACTCTGGTAATCACATATATTGAACAATTACCTAAGAAAGTAAAAGTTTATAGCTAGGAGATTCTAGATAGGGAGTATTCAAAAGAAGGGACAGAGCAGAAAGAATGGGATAGGAATAAAGGACTTTCTAGGGAAACATCTTTAGACAGAAAAAAATATTATTCCCTTCAGAACAGAAGATAGTTTTACTTTTTTTTCCTGAACAAAGATAGGAATGATACAGTCTGATACTGATCCAGTCTGTTAAGTCTGACTCATAGATGATAGTATGCCAACATTGTCAATGGAATATTCTTGTCAAATATCCTGGAGTGTTTTACCATTTCTTTCTCCAGTGGATTAAGGCAAACAGAGGTTAAGTGACTTGCCCAGGGTCACACAGCTAGTAAGGATCTGAGCCTAGACATGAACTCAATTCTTCTTGACTCCAGGTTCAGTGCTCTATCCACTGAGTCATCTAGCTGCCTTCATAAATTCCAGATTATTTTATTTCAAATGGCACTATTGCAGAGATTTAATGAAATTCAAATATGAGGGAATTCTCCAGTAAGCCATCTAAGAATTTACTGTCAAAACAGATGCAACAACAATGCCCTTGGAAAACTATTGATTCTGTTTATGAAATTAAATATTTGCCCAATGACTGTGCTGGTGAGAAATAGAACTTCAGTAATCCCACAAATTCATTAAGTAGTTTAGACTTAGACTAAGGAGTAACATTGAGGGATTTTATGATGGTGTGACCAAGAAGAATGAATAGGTAGGGGAGTAAGAGAGAAGGGCATGTAAGGTAGAAGGAATGACTTTGAATAAAGGCAGAAAGGTAGAAATGAGCAGAGACTTATCCTGTTCATTTCCACCCTCAGGTAAGGATCTCTTGTTGGTTGAAATGTTATCAATCTATTATTACTTTTCAAAATGAGTTGAACAGATGAATAATGCTACTATTGATCTTTCTTCCTCATAGGATAGTAGTGATAAGGTGAACAGATTGGAATTGAGCACATCCTATTCAACCTGAGGGCCTTCCCTTTAATCTAATTTGAAAACTTAAAGTGAAGTTGGTATTAATTAATTGCTGGTGGTCTCAGAAATATGACATTTATGTTATTTTTCTAGAACAATTTAACAAGTTAAAAATGGTGTGGGACCTGCTTTAGTAAAACCCCAAAGATAAATTTATGTCATTATAATTATCAGCTTGTAAGCTTCTCCCAAGCCAGATACAGAGATGACTTTTAAAAAAATATGTATTAAAGTCAACTTGGTTGAAATAGATCTACATTACCACAAACGAGGGATGTATCTTCCACATTTCTTCATCCTCTAAATCAGTTTGCTAAAAGTTGCTGGTAAAAGTGTGACATTTAGTGTCTCTGAGTTTGTTGTAACTGATGCTTCATGTGTGCTACAAACACAGTTTCCCCTACATACACACACACACACACACACACACACACACACACACACTCGCACATGCACATGCACACATACATGCACACACAGCTTATTCTTAACTGTCCTATGGATAAAAAGCCCCTCAGTTATCAGTTATCATTATCAGAGCTCCTATGTTTATGGGTGTGGCTGTTCCATGTTTATACAAAGCAGTTAAAAAATGTTTTTTGTTTTGTTTTGTTCTGTTTTTTTTTCTTTTTCTTTTTTTTTTTTTTCAGAAACCTCTAAGCAATGTCCTAAAAAAAAGTAGCATGGTGGAAATAACAGATGATTGGCATATTAAAATATTGTTTTCAATCAATTTCTGCTACTTAATATTCGCATGACCTTAAGTCTCAAGGTTTTTTTTTTCATTTTTAAAATGACAGTGTCAGAATAGATCATCTCTAAATTAATATTCACTTCCAATCCTATGGGACTATGTGTAATCTATAGCATCATTGCAAAGAAAGAGCTTCAGGGTTTATACTGCTGGAGGCTTTTCACTGAAAATCTTACCTTGGCTTGTGCTCTT
This sequence comes from Gymnobelideus leadbeateri, assembly GCA_011680675.1. Taxonomy (NCBI): domain Eukaryota; kingdom Metazoa; phylum Chordata; class Mammalia; order Diprotodontia; family Petauridae; genus Gymnobelideus; species Gymnobelideus leadbeateri. Next base: position 58,720 of record WOXC01004245.1, on the reverse strand, counting down.
ACCCAAAGGGAAACCTTCTTCTAGGAACATCAGAATTCAATTCATGTTTTAAGTTTCAAAGAGAAAGAAGAAAAGAAACAAGACACTTAACTTCCATAAAGGAACAATGCTCACAAGACATCAAATATAGGTTAGATTTTATTTCACTTGACATAAAGCACAAAAGCCTTGTACCTAAACCCATAAATAGCTACATCAAGTCCTCCTCACCCCAACCCCAGTTACTATTCTAGGTAGTCCTGCCTATGCTACAAGGATAGATGATGTTAAGAAGTTCACAAACTCCAATAGATCTTTCTCAGAGACAGTACTACAGACTCATAGTACTACTGTGGATAGGTACCCAGCAGCAAAGAGGAACAAATGAGGTTTCTAGACTTAATCAAACTTGTAGATAAATAATTCACAATATCAGCAAAGCAATAGGTCTGAGTCAATGTACTCTATTGCTCTGTGTCTCCTTATTGAACTGTCTCTCCAATTTTCACTAGTTCCTTCTCTCCTAGAAGCTGTACAGTTTTGCTGGATTTCCTCCAAAACTTATTCAAGTCTCTCTCTGACTCCCCATTAATGAATGGGTGTCTCCAGATGTTTCTCAATAATCATGGTTCCCTAGAAGCAACAAGCAGATTTCTCAAACTGCCTGTGTAAAACTAAAACTGAGTCTGTGTCATCCTCTTTTTAGGCCTGTCTTTTTTCTTCAATCTTTTATTTTCATTTATTTTATTATTTCACAATTACATGTAAATTTTTAAAGTAATTTTTTCTTAATTTGGAGTTCCAAATTCTCTCCCTTTTTCCTGCCCTTTACCCTCCTTGAAAAGGCAAGCACTTTGATATCAATTATACATATAAAGTCGTGCAAAACATTTCCATGTTCTCCACACAAACAAAATAAAATAATAAAAATAAAGTTATGCTTTAATTTGCATTCAGAGTTTATCAGTTCTCCCTGGGGAGGTGGATAGCATTTTTACTCCTGGGCCCTTTGGAATTTACTTGAATCATTGTCTTGATTTGAATAGGTAAGTCTTTCACAGTTAATCATCTTTACAATATTAGTGATACTATGTACACCATTATCCTTGATCTGCTTATTCTCCTTGTACAAGTTCATAAAAGTATCCCCCAGGCTACTTTTTTCTTCCTAAACAATCTTGTTCAACATTTCTTATAGCACATTAATATTACATCACAACCATGTAGTATAACTTGTTAAGTTATTTCCTAATTGATAAGAATCCCTGCACCAAAAACTTCCAAGAAAACTATGAACTGATTACAGGCCACGGAGGAGCTCAAGAAGGATTTTGAAAATCAAGTAAGAGAAATGGAGGAAAAATTGGGAAGAGAAATGAGAATGATGCAAGAAAATCATGAAAAGAGAGTAAACAACCTGATTGAAGAAAATAGCACCTTAAAAAGTATATTAACTCAAATAGTATTTTTTTGTATTTAAAATGTTACTTTCTTCATTATTTTTGGCCTTTTTTACAAAGCTATTAATTATGATATTTTTTCATAATTTTCTTCCTTTTCTTTTATTTCTTAACCTAATTTTTACCCTACTGTTTTGGTTTGATTTTGAAAATTATTTTTAATTCTTCAGGAATTATTTTTTAGTTTGTTTCTAATTCATATTTTTCTTTTTGAGACTTTTGTTTGTAACATTTTTTACTTTATTATCTTTGCATCATTGAGTTTGTATCTTGAACTCCCCTGTCACATTAATTGATTGTTTCCTTTCTTTCTGAAAGGTGCCAAAACATCTTTAGCTAGTGGTTTAGGTACAGTGTATATACCATGATGGCTGATCAGGCTTAGAAGACTCTACCACAGGTCAGGAACAAATTATGCATATAAACATTTGGTGTGAAAATCTTTCTAATTTTGTACATCTCACATTTCTTTTGAACTACTATAATTCTTCTTTACTCATAGAGTAGAACATCTTGTTTGTTGTGAGCATGCCATGCTGGATGGGCCTGTGGAAGTGATAAGTCTCACTAACAATTCCAAAGTTCTTCAGAGACACCTTCAGAGTGTCCTTATATTTGTTCTTCTGGCCTCCATGTGAACACTTGCCTTGTGTATATTCTACATAAAATAGGTTTTTTAGGCAAAAGTACCCTTGGTATTTGAACAACGTGGCCAATCTCTTGGGGTTGTGCTCTCTGAAGTAGAGTTTGAATGCTTGGCAGTTCAGCTCAAGAAAGGATTTCATTGTTTGGTACCTTATCTTGCCAGGTGATCTTCAGAATCTTCCTAAGACAATTCAAATGAAAGTGATTTAGTTTTCAGCCATGGTACTGGCATAATGTCCAGGTTTCATGGGCATACAACAATGAAATAAGAACAATGTCTCTGTGGACCTTCAGTTTTGTAGACAGTCGAATTCCTCTTCTTTTTCACACATTTGTTTGGAGTCTCCCAAACAATGAGCTAATTCTGACAATTTGTACAACAGCTTCATTATCTATGTGTACATCCCTAGAAAGCACAGTGTCTAGGTAAGTGAACTTATACATAGCATTCAAAATTCCTCCTTTTACTGTAAATGTTGATTCCACTTATGGATGGTATGGTTCTAGCTTTTGGAAAACCTGTTTACTTAGTTCTTCATTAGGCCCAAATCAGCACAAATAGCAGAGAATTGATTTACACTCTATTGCACCTCAACCTCAGAGGCTGCACTGAGAGCACAATCATCTGGGAACAAAAAGTCATGTACCAATCTGCCCTCCACTTTTGTCTTGGCTTGTAGACTTTTCAAGTTAAATAATTTGTTGGCAATACTGTAGCTGATCTTGATAACATTCTCATCCTTGTTGAAGGTATATGACAGCATTGTAAAAAATATCATTCTAAAAAGTATGTGAATAAGCACACAGTACTGCTTTACTCTGTTGGTGACTGAGAAAGTACAAGAACATTGTCCATTGTCCATTATCCAGAATCCAGGCAAAAGTCATCATGAAACTAGAGTATAATGCTATTGAACTTCTCTGGGCAACCAAATTTTGCCATATTTTTTCCACAAGTCCTCATGATTGAGAGTATCAATAACCTTCATTAGATCAACAAATTCTCATGTACAAACATGTATTCTGCTCCTGACATTTCCCCTGGAGTTGTTGAGTCAGAAATACTATGTCAACCATTCCTCAGCACTTTCTGAAGGTAAAAGGTAGATGACTATCTTCCAGTGAAGGATAAGCCTATTAAGGAGGACTATGACAAGAATCTTGCCAACAATGGCTAAGAGAGAGTTTTCCCTCTGTTACAGGACAATCTATTCTACAGTTGGAGAACATTTATTAGAGAAGAAGAACTGAAGCATCCTTGAGCTCTGGGGAGATAATCTCCTCTTATTGTATAACCTGGAAAATGTACATCAGCTTTTATATGAGCAGTGCTTGTAAATCTCAGCTGGAACAGAATTAGTATGAAGTTCTTTGTCACATAGGAGGACGATAATGGCATTCAAAATTTCTTCATTTGGAAGTTCACCAAGAGATGGAATGATTTCAATCTGAAATCAATTAAATTGCTTCAGCATTGATTGATGACAATTTGATGACAGAGACATGGAAGTGTTCAGTCCATCTCTCTCGTATCATGTCTTCATCACTAATCAATGTGGCTCCATCAGCACTGAGTAGTGTGACACATCATAGGTCTTTGACCCACACATAGCCTTTCAAGCATCATAAAAGCACTTTAAGTTCTTAATATTAGCATAAATATGAATTTAATCGGCCTTCTTACTAATTCAAGAGTCCTGCAACCTTCTAATCTTTGCTTGTATATAACTTTTGCTTTTTTTTAAACAGTTTATAAAATTATTTATTTTTAGTTTCAACATTCACTTCCTTGAGTTTTGAATTTTCTCCCACTTCCATGCCTCTCCCTCCCCACGATGATTTGTAATCTGATATGGGCCCTACACATACATTCCTCTTAATCATATTTTCACAATAGTCATTTTACATAAAAGAATTATAATGAATGGGAAAAACAATGAGGAAGAAAAACAAAACAAAACCAAAAAGAAAATAGTCTGCTTCACTCTGAATTCTGACTCCATAGTTATTTCTCTGGATATGGCATTTTCCATCCTATGTCCTTTGGAATTGTTTTAGGTCCTTGCATTGCTGAAAAGGGCTAAGTCTATCAAAATCAGTCTTTGCACACTGTGTCTGTTACTGTGTAAAATGTTCTCCTGGTTCTGCTCCCCTCACTCAGGATCATATAAGTCTTTCTAGGTTCCTCTGAAGTCTGCCTGTTCATCACTTCTTATAACATAATAGTATTCCATTACTTTCATATACCACAACTTGGTTAGTCATTCCCCAATTGAAGGATATCCATTTAATTTCCAGTTCTTGGCCACCACAAAAAGAGCTGCTATAAATGTTTTTGTAGGGGCAGCTAGGTGGCGCAGTGAATAGAGCACCGGCCCTGGAGTCAGAAGGACCTGGGTTCGGAGCCGGCCTCCGACAATTAATCCACACAAACAAAAAACCTAGCCGTGTAACCTTGGGCAAGTTACTTAACCCAAATTGCCCTAAAGGGCAGCTAGGTGGCACAGTGAGTAAGAGCGCTGGCTTCGGAGTTGGGATGACCCAAGATCAGATCCGACCTCAGAAAATGAGCACCCACACATAAATAATGACTAGCCGTGTAACCTTGAGCAAGTTACTTAACCCCAATTGCTTTAAAAAAAAAAAAGAAGAAGCTGAAAAGGTGGAGTTGGAATATGTACCTGGAATAGGGCATGAAGGAAAAGTCCAAAGGAAGGTAGCCTGGTGGGAAATGAAAATATGGCTGACCTGTGTGCCTGCCTTAAATGAAGCTTCCGGGTGGAGGTCTCCACTCACCCTCCTTTCTGAGAGATCCTTGGGACAGAAGCTTCTGAGAAGATGTAAGTGACAAGGCTGATAAAATCTTCCAGCATGATGAGGTTCCTGATGTTAGTCATACCCTCCATATTAGGAGGATATCATTGATTTTGAATGCTGTAGCCTCTAGGTGTCTAATTTGAGGCTAAGGCAGGAGTCTCAGTGAGGCATGCAGATGTACACAGAGTAGTCTGTGGAGGAAGGCCACTTCAGATTTCTATCTATATACCCCTGGGCTGTAGCTCAGGCAGGCTTTTGCTGGTCAGGTGAGGTGGGGCTTGTTGGAACCCCTCCCTCTCTTCTCTTGGGATTCCTTGAGGCCTCAGTTAAACCCCTTCTTGATGACTCCCAAGTCAGAGGCTATTTCCACTATCTTAGTATTTCTCTCTGGTTGGGAGACTTATCTTTGGGTTTTCTACTTTATGAAGGAGGAATAAGAGGAAGCAGCTAGAGTTTACTTTGCCAATATAGGCCCTGCATATATAGGTAGATGATTTCTAAAATTCCAGGCTGGGGGCTGATAGTCCCAGGAGAAGCTGCTGTCTCTGCTGAGAGTCTCAAGTCCTCTCTTACCTGGCTCCAATGATTCCTCCTGTCCCCTGATGAGAGGCAGCTGTGATTCATCCTTGGTAAGTCAGCAGGCTGGGGCTTCTTCCCTCTCTGGTGTAGTCTGCTTGTCTGCTCTCAAGTCTGAGCTGTTCAGACCCCACGTGCTCTGTGTTCCCCCTGTCCAGACCCACTGGGCACTTTCCTGGGCTGGATTCTGACACACTCTGTCTCCAAGTGGATTCTGTCACTCCAGAATCCGTGCAGATTCGCTTTTTAAGCTTTAGTGGCAGGATTCATAGAGGAGCTTATCGAAGTTACTGCTTCCTTTCCGCCATCTTGGCTCCACCCCAAGCTCCAGTATTCTTGCCAAGAAAACTCAAATGGTGTCAAAAAAGAGTCCAGCACAACTGCAACAATACAACAACAACAATAAATCTTGCTATATGCCACAGGACAACAAGAACAGGCCCTCCTCTTTCTTGCATCTCAGTGATATTAAAATGTCCCTAGGCAAAGTAAAAAAAATCTTCAGCATATTCCTTGATTAGGGCTTTGTTTTGCCATCTTATGCCTACGTCCTTGGTCTTGATCTTTGAAAGCGGAGAGTACAGATTCTAAGATTGGAGCCAAGAAAATGAAGTAGGAAAGGCACTTTGCTTAATTCTCCCAAAAGTCACCTCCAAACAAATTAAAAATAATACATCAACTACAAGAAAATAAGGGGGAAGGGGGAAGAAGAAGGATGGAAGAGCATGTGAGAGGGCAGACTGGGGGAAGGATTAATCAGTATGCTTGGCATCTTGGTGTAGAAGGTCAGGGAGATATTTTAATCTTTAATTAAAGGGAGATACACAAAAAGATCGGAGGGATTGGAATTTGATATTTTGTAGGGCAAGAGAGCTAAGACTACAGCCAAGGATTAACTACCCGGCAAAACTGAGCATAATCTTTCAGGCAAGGAGATGGTCATTTAATGAAATAAGGGACTTCCAGACTTTCCTGATGAAAAAGCCAGAGCTCAATGGAAAATCTGATCTTCAATTACAAGACTCAAGAAAGACATAAAAAGGTAAACAATGAAAATATAGACTCACACATACATACATGCACACATCCATATTTATGCTTATATATACATAACACTATGCGTCAAGAGCAAAATGTTCACATCCTTATATGAGGATCTGGTAACTGTCAATATTGAAATTTATATGATTATCATGACCTTCAAAAGGGTTATACATAGATCGAGAGTGTGGGTATGAATGAACTAACCTTAAGATGGAAAAAAAAAAAACGTTAATAAGGGGATCAAAGGGACTGTAATGGGATAAAAGGAAAGGAAGAGATAGGAAAAGGTAAAATATGTCATTTGAAGAAGCATAAAAACACACTATAGAAGAGGGGAAAGAAAGAGGGAGAGGAACAACGTTTAAACACTATTCTCACTGGTTCTGGTTCAAAGAGGGATCAACTTAATCATTAAAATTTAAGATTCTAATGTGAATAGACACATAAATTCATTAAAAAGAGGAAAGTAGAAAGGGAGAGGAGCACTATTTGAAATCTACTCTCATCGCTTTGGTGTAAAACATGGAGTAACTTACTCTGATAAGTATAAAATTTTATTATGTCCTATAGGCCGTAGGAGGATAAGGGGGGAGATAAAAAGGAGAAGACTAAAGGTGGGTTTAGAGGGAAGGGAAATATTAGTAAGGGGAGAGGGTAGGTTAAGAAGGGGGGTCACTGGGTGGGAACACTAAGGGAGGGGGTGGTTAAAAGGGAAAACTTCAAGGAGGGGAAGGGAGAAGGAAGAAACAAAAACATAAGCAGGGGAGGGAATAGGATGGAGGGGAAGAGACAGATAGTCATCATTACTGTGAATGCAAATGGATTGAACTCTCCCATAAAACAGAGGTGGATAGCAGATTGGATTAAAAACCATAATCCTACAATGTGCTGTCTACAAGAAATACATTTGAAACAAAGGGATACCCACAGGGTAAAGGTAAAAGGTTGGAGTAAAATTTATTATGCCTCAGCTAAAGTAAAAAAAAGCAGGGGTAGCAATTCTCATCTCAGATAAAGCAGAAGCAAAAATAGATCTAATTAAAAGAGATAAGGACGAAAACTATATCCTACTAAAATGCACCATCAAGAATGAAGCAATATCATTACTTAACATATATGCACCAAGTGGTACAACATCCAAATTCCTAGAGGAGAAGTTAAAGGAATTAGAGGAAGAAATAGATAGCAAAACTATACTAGTGAGGAACTTTAATCTCCCCCTTTCTGAACTTGATAAATCTAACCTCAAAATAAACAAGAAAGAAGTTAAGGAGGCAAATAGAATTTTAGAGAGACTTGATATGCTATATCTCTGGAGAACACTGAATGGGGATAAAAAGGAATTTACTTTCTTTTCAGCAGTGCATGGTACATACTCAAAAATAGACCATGTATTAGGGCAAAAAACCCTCACAATTCAGTGCAGAAAGGCAGAAATATTAAATGCATCATTCTCAGATCATGATGCAATAAAAATTAAATGCAAGAAAGGGCCATGGAAAGACTAAAAACCAATTGGAAATTAAACAATTTAAGCTTAAGAATGAATGGGTCAAACAAGAAATTATAGAAACAATCAGTAATTTCATTCAAGGGAATGATAATGAGACAACATACCAAAATTTTTAGGATGCATTAAAGGCAGTTCTTAGGGGAAGTTTTATATCCCTGAGTGCATACATAAATAAATTAGAGAGAAGGGAGGTCAATGAATTGGATATGCAACTGAAAAAGCTAGGAAAAGAACAAATTGAAAATCACCAATTTAGTACTAAATTAGAAATTTTGAAAACTAAAGGAGAGATTAACAAAATTGAAATTAAGAAAACTATTGAATTAATAAATAAAACTAAGAGTTGGTTTTACAAAAGAAAAAAAAAGAAAAATAAAATTGATAGACCCTTAGTCAATATGATAAAAAAAAGAAAGAAGAAAACCAAATTATGAGTATCAAAAATGAAAATGATGAATCTACTTCCAATGAAGAGGAAATCAAAACAATAATTAGGAATTATTTTTCCCAATTGTTGGCACATAAATATGACAATCTTAGTGAAATGAATGAATATTTACAAAAAGAAAAGTTGCCCAGATTAAATGAAGAGGAAGTGAACAACCTAAATAACCTCATCTCAGAAAAATAAATAAAACAAGCTATCAATGAACTCCCTAGGAAGAAATTTCGAGGGCCAGATGGGTTTAGTAGGGAATTCTATCAAATAGTCAAAGAATAATTGATTCCAATACTCTACAAACTATTTCAGAAAATTAGTGAAGAAGGAGTCCTGCCAAATTCTTTCTATGACACAAATATGGTACTGATTCCTAAATCAGGAAGAGATAAAACAGAGAAAGAAAATTATAGACCAATTTCCCTCATGAATTTAGACGCAAAAATTTTAAATAAAATATTAGCTAAAAGACTACAACAACTTATCACAAGAATAATACACTTTGATCAGGTAGGATTTATTCCAGGAATGCAAGGATGGTTTAATATTAGGAAAACCATCAGTATTATTTATCATATCAACAATAAAACTAGCAGAAACCACATGATTGTCTCAATAGATACACAAAAGGCTTTTGACAAAGTACAACATCCATTCCTATTAAAAACACTAGAAAGTATAGGAATAAATGGAGTTTTCTTAAAATAATAGGTAGCATCTACTTAAAGCCATCAGCAAGTATTATATGCAATGGGGATAAACTAGAAGAATTTCCAGTAAGATCAGGAGTGAAACAAGGGTGTCCACTATCACCTCTCTTATTCAATGTGGTACTAAAAACATTAGCAGTAGCAATTAGAGGAGAAAAAGAAATCAAAGGAATCAAATTAGGCAAAGAAGATACCAAGCTATCACTCTTTGCAGATGATATGATGATATATTTAGAGAATCCTAGAGGATGAAGTAAAAAATTACTTGAGACAATAAATAAATTTGGCAAAGTTGCAGGATATAAAATAAACCCACATAAATCCTCGGCATTCCTGTATATATCTAATTAAATTCAATAGCAAGAGATAGAAAGAGAAATCTCTTTTAAAGTCACTGTAGACATAAATAAAATATTTGGTAATCTACCTGCCAAAACAAACCCAGGACCTATATGATCACAACTACAAAACACTTCTCACACAAATAAAATCAGATCTAACTAATTGCAAAACTATCAATTGCTCGTGGCTGGGTTGAGCTAATATAATAAAACTGACAATTTTACCTAAACTAAATTATATATTTAGTGCCATACCAATCAATTTACCAAAAAACTACTTTTTAGAGTTAGACAAAATAGTAACAAAATTTTTTGGAAAAACAAATGGACTAGAATATCAAGGGAATTAATGAAAAGAAATGCTAGGGAAGGTGGACTAGCTATACCAGATTTTAATCTGTATTACACAGCAGCAGTCATCAAAACTGCCTGATACTGGCAGAGGAGTAGAGTAGTGGATCAATGGAATAGATTGGTCTCAGGACACCCAGCAGTAAATGAATATAGTAATCTATTGTTTGATAAACCCAAAGACCCCAGTTTTGGGGATAAAAATTCACTATTTGATAAAAACTGCTGGGAAAACTGGAATATAGTATGGCAGAAACTGGGCATAGACCATTATCTAACACCATATACCAAAATCAAGTCTAAATGGGTGCATGATCTAGGTATAAAGGATAGTACTGTAAGTAATCTGGGAAAGCAAGGAATAGTTTACCATTCAGATTTGTGGAGAGGGAAAGACTTTAGGACCAAACAAGAATTGGAGAGCATTATAAAATGCAAAATGGATAATTTTTATTATATTAAATTGAAAAGCTTCTGTACAAACAAAGCCAATGTAACCAAGATCAAGAGAGAGGTGGGAAATTGGGAAAGAATTTTTATAACCTATGTCTCATAGGACATAGGACTCATTTCTAAAATATACAGAGAATTGAGTCAAATTTATGAGAATTCAAGTCATTCCCCAATTGATAAGTGGTCAAAGGATATGAACAGGCAGTTTTCAGAGAAATTGAAGATATCTATAAACATATGAAGAAATGCTCTAAATCACTTTTGATTAGAGAAATGCAAATCAAAACAACTCTGAGTTACCACATTTCTCAAGTCAGATTGGCTAAGATGACAAAACAAGAAAATGACAAATGCTGGAGAGGATGTGGGCAAATTGGAACACTAATGCATTGCAGCTGGAGTTGTGAACTTATCCAACCATTCTGGAGAGCAATCTAGAATTATGCCCAAAGGGCTATAAATAATTTCATACCCTTTGACCCAGCCATACCACTTCTAGGGTTATATCCCAAAGAGATCATAGAAGAGGGAGGAAGACCCATATGCACAAAAATATTTATAGCAGCTCTTTTCGTGGTTGCAAAGAATTGGAAATTATAGGGGTGCCCATCAATTAGGGAATGGCTAAAAAGTTGTGGTATATGCATGTAATGGAATATTATTGTGCTATAAGAAATGAGGAGGAGACTGATTTCATATTTACCTGGAGAGGCTTATACAAACTGATGCTGAGTAAGAAGAGTAGAACCAGGAGAAATTTGTATACAATCCCACACACAACATATGTGTGATGACCAACTATGACAGACTGGACTCTTTTCAGCAATGCAGTGATATAAGTCAATCCCAAAAGACACATGAAGGAGAGAGATGCCTACATCCAGAGAAATAACTAGAAAGAACTGAGCTTGAATCCTAATGGAAGCAAACTAATTGATCTTTTTCTTTTTCATCATTTGGTTTTATTTCTTCTTTACCATTTTTCATCCCATCTAGTACAATTCGCCTTTGTAACTTGACTAATATCCAATGTGAAAATATTTGCAGATCCTATATTGGACTATATGCTGTCGGGATTGTGGGGGAAGGAAGGGAAGGGAAATTTGAAACTCAAGGAATTATGGAATTGAATCTTGTAAACTAAAAATAAACAAATAAAAAACAAAATTAAAAAAAAAAGAATGCTGGAGCTTTTTGCCATTTCATTCTTCAGCTCCATTTACAGATGTGGAAATGAGGAAACAGGGTTAAGTGACTTGCTTAGGGTTATGTAGTTAATAAGTATCTGAGGCTAGATTTGAACTCATGAAGATGAACTTCCTGATTTCTAGCCCAATGCTCTACTGGCTGTACAATCTTATGCATAGTTCCCATATAAGCCTTTGATAGTCAGTGAAATAGTAGTACCTACTGACAATCCTCATCTAAGCTGAACCCTCAGAGATAGCTCCATCATCCCAATGTTATTTAGAGGTCACAGTTGTTTAATGATCAACAATTCTGCATCTATCTAAAAATTCCACAAGTTTCTCAAAATCTAATCTTGGATCAATTTCCATTCAGGTTCCCTAGATCTATATATAGGTACTGGAGTTTGGAGGAGTTAGGCTATATGCCACTGCAACTGGTTAATATTTTTTAAAATGTTATCAAAAGCAATTTTTGAGTCTGGAAAAAAATGCTAGATAACTGGCATGTCAATTTTATTTTGCTCCAAGGAATCAACCAACTGTCTCCTCAATTAAACTCATTAGACAATTTAATCCAAATATTCAAGTCACTATTTGTATATATATATATACTGGCAAAATAAAGTGATTTAAATAGGGCAAGTAGAAGATCAATATTATACTCACCAAATATTTAGTCTAATTTACTATCTGACTCTCTTTGACACTCCATCCAGATCCCAATATGGGTATATCTCTGAATTTCTGACAGTCCATTTCTTTAGATTTATTCCTCATTATACTGTTATACTGGCTCTCTGGATATATACCTTCCTTCTTACTGACTCTGTTCCTTCCTTGGTTTCTGTGACCCTGACTCTCCACGCTTTCCCCTTATTTTTCTTAGCACTATTCAGTTCTTATTACTTCATAGATTATCTTTAATTCCCTGGTCTTTTAGAGTGAGAAAATCACAAGAACATTTTGCATTCTTATAGGAAAAATAGAGATAATAAAGATCAATAAAATAAATAAAATTTTGAAATAGCACTTTAACCTTTCCAAAGAACTTCTTTCATAATAACCCAGTGAGGTTAGCAATATAAATGGTATTGTCCCTATTTTACAGGAAAAAAAAAGACAAATGTTTATCATATCTTGTTCCTAAATTTTTTAATCTCTCTTATTTAATCTAGTTCTCTCTTTGTTCTGATAATCCCCCTTTTATTACAAAACCTGACTACTATCTAATCAACACATCTTTATTGTTAACATGTCATTTCACTAGTTATATTTATAATCATTACCCCAGAGTTAAGATCTCTTTTTTTAATTTGTATGTAATTTATAATTCATACTAATAGAGGATGGAGTGATTTTATTTAATAAATAATAACCACACAATTAACGGGGAGAAATCCTCAAATAGCTGCTGTGAAGAGAAATAGTTTTTGTTTTAAAATTAAACATAGTTGCTGTGAAGAGAACTAGTTTTTGTTTTGAGATTAAAGGTATTTTAAATTAGATTGAATGTTCTTTCAGGGCACTGAGAAATTCAGATTAAATATCAATAACAGGAGAATGGCAAGAAAATGTAATTCACCAAAAAAAGAAGTAACTTTATCCTTAGAATAACTAGATTTAACTGCTTGATTATCTTCTTTTTATTAAGGATTTTCCCTCATAAAAATCCTTTTTTATATGAAACCAACATGAAAATCTCTTTCTCTTCCTGCATCTTTTCAGACTCATCTATATTCTGCAAGATACATGATACAGACAAATAAATCACACTAATCAGTACAAGGATATCTTTCTCTTAGACCAGATTTTTGAGGAAATATCTGCCTCAATGCCTCCTCCATGAATCCTTTGCTAGGTGTTTTGATCTAGTGCCCTTATTTGTCAGTACATTCCACAGACTGAAATAAACACTTCAAATATATATATATATATATATATATATATATATAATTTTTTCTTGTCCTAAAAATAATATTCAATAAATCCTTATTCTGTTTTAAATATTAGCCAATATAATAGTGATTAATCTGGGATGCTTTGGAGAATATTTCACCCTAATCTTTGACTTAAAGTGTGCAGAATGAAAAAAAAAACCTTATTCATTCACAGCTTTTCTGTTTGTAGTTTTCATTATTCTCTGCATCAACTGAAATTCTGTACTCTCAGGAAGACTTGGTATTCATTGAGTCCAGTGGAGATGTTTTGATTCATGTGATGATTAAGAAGAACAGGGTATATATGATTGTGTGCTTCTGTCTAGTAGTATTTATTCCACAAATCTTTCTCCCTGGTGAAAAGGGTCACCATAAAATGATGAGCTTTAGGCTAGGGGTGCACAAGACCCCAAAATACCAACTCATCAGGTCCTGCCAAATGAATCTGACTCAAGTCTTTTTCCAGCCAAAGAAAAGCAAAGTTTATTAAAAGTTTGCCATATTGGGTAGACTCTTAAGGAGCCATGATGGTATCTGTAAGGCTTGTATTGGACAAGCAGGCCAGAATTTTCTGTGCTAGAAAATTCTATGGTGATCTCTTACCACTTGGAGGCGAGATAGGGTCTCATATACAGAAAGGTTGTGGTAGAAATCTAGGGGTGGTCTAGAGGAGGAGTTTGGGGAGGGTCTTCAGGAGGAGTCAATGAGGTCCAACTACAGTAAGGGTGGGAAGTTACTGGAGGCTACCTGGAGATGACAGACAATGGTGGGCTAGGCCAGTTTGAGGGTGGAATACATTTGGGTATTATGAGGATCAAGGGTGGGAAATTGCTGGACAAAGGAGGGCTAAAGATTTGGGTAGAGCCACAATGAAAGGCCTATGGCCTCAGGCAAATGCCTTTCATGGGAAGATTCAAGGAGAGCTCAAGGGGGTTCCCAGAGCTTGTACCTCTTCACTGGCTGACTAATTGGGATGGTCAGATAAATCTCTATAGTAGCCAAGAGCCTGCAAAAGACTACTTTGCTAAAGAATCTTTACCACAAAGATCATCCTCTATGTTAGGCTAACTGGAAATTAATTTACGTTATGAACGTTCTCTTTCAGCTTGGTGGCCTTGTAGATGCCAGATTTATAGTCAGAAAATCCAGAGTTTAAATCCTGTTTCAGACACTTGCTAGCTGTGTGACCCTATCTAACTCACTTAACCACTGGTAGCCTCAGTTTCTTCATCTGTATGAATATGAATGAGAATGCCTACCTCAAGGGGTTTTGAGGACCAAATGAGATAACATATGCAGATAGCTTCACAACCTTAATGTTCTATATCAGTTTTAACTCATATTATCATATACCCTAATGCTCATTCACAAATTTTTGTCAGTTGCATTAATCAGATTTCCAAGTAGCTAAGATTGAAAATTTTGACTATATAGGCAAGAGAGAGTAAAGAGAAAGAAAAGGGAAAGTAAGGGTGAAGAAAAAAGAAGAGAAAATGTGAACTGGTAAAACTCATACTTTTACTATTACCTTTCTTCTGTCCCTGGCTGACATTTCCCCCAACAATTTCATCTTCTATTTGTAAATATTCATATTTCTTTCTTAGGAAATCTCTAGAATCTATCTCTAAGAATCCCAAAGATTGTCTGTGCTTTATTTATTTAACCGTAGGAATACTTTTATAACAATTTCCAATTATGTAGCATAATAACAGCATTTTCATTATCCTCTTCCATGGTCATTCATGATGGAGCTAATATAAGTATTCGTCAACAGACATTCACTTTCTTCTTACTCACATATTTTTCAAAAACTTTTAATCTGATTTCTGGGCCTCCTGCCTCACTGAAACTAATTTTTCATAGATGACCATCAATCTCTGAACTTCTAAATCTAATTATCTTTCACCAGTCCATCTTTTCCCTGATTTCGCTCAAAAGCTTGATACTGTTAACCAACACTGCCCAATGGATGTTCTCTTCTTCATTGGTTTCTGTGACATAATTTTCACCTTGTTTGCTACTGACCATGCTTTCATAGTCTTATTTTGGCATATCATAATCCATTTACTGTTCTACTACAGTGGATATTCCACTACAGTGGATATTTATACTCTCTTTACTGAGATCAGTTCCCATAGATGTAATTATCATCATGATGAAAAGGCCTACCAAACAAAACATCTACTCTTAAAACAGTTTTTGATGAGGTATGGGCTCTGGGAGCTCCCTCAAGATCTCCTTGAGTCCTTGAGGTACAGGCTCTGGGAACCTCCCATGGACTCTTTTTTTTTTTTTTTTTTTTTTGCTTTTTGGAGGGCAATTGGGGTTAAGTAACTTGCCCAAGGTCACACCACTAGGTTTTTGTTTGTGTGTGCTTTAAGTGTCTGAGGCAGGATGGGAATTCGGGTCTTTCTGACTCCAAGGCCAACACTCTACTCACTGTGCCACCTAGCCACCCCCTCCCATGGACTCTTGATTAGATTGTCTCATTTGATGAGGCATTTGCATGAGGCAAGTCTGTTACTAGACTCCCTACCTTCTGTTACTAGACTTCCCACCCTTGAGCCTATCAAAGTGTCAATACACCCTTGAACTGGCCTAGCCCACCATTGTTTGTGGTCTCCAGGTGGCCTCCAGCTACTTCCCACCCTTAATCACTCATTGACTTCATGAACTCCTTCTGAAGACCCTCCCCAAACTCCTCCCCTAGACCATCCCTAGATTCCTCACACAACTTTCTGTATATAAGACCCCATCCTGTCTTCATGTTTGTGAGAGCCCCATAGAATAGTGAGAGCACTATAGAATAGTGAGAGCACTGCTCTGTGTCTAATGCTAGTGAACTTTTAATAAACTTTACTTTTCTTTGGCTGAGGGAAGACTTGAGTCAAATTCATTCAGCAGGACCTGGAGTGTTGGTATTTTGGGGTCTCCAGAGCAACCCTAACCCTCTTTATGGGAGAGGTTCTCTGGAAAATCTCCAGAGAAACTAAATTTTTTTCCAATGTTGTAAAAGACAACCCAAAGGCGAACTTTTGGGAGCTATAGGCATAGGGCCTGGAACTCCTTTCCTCCATAGAGGAAGGCTTGAGAGTAAGCCTACAAAAACAAACAAAACCCCCCACAAAAAAGTACCTGAAGTTTTCCCAGTTCCCTAGCACTGAGACAATTGAAAGAATATGGCTTACACTTCCAGATGGGGTGTCTGTCCTTATCTTCCATTTTTCAGAATCTGTGCACATGTCCACATTCTCCAAAATAACCAAGTAGAACCAAAGACCTGAGGTCAGGCTGAGCTGTCTCACCTAATGGGGCCTGAGAAGTCAGGCCTAAAAAGAAACCACACACACACACACACACACACACACACACACACACCACAAAACAAACAGAAACTGTATTTCCAAGGTATTTGGGAAAGAGAGTGGCTTAAATACCTTCCAGTCCTTGCTAGAGAAGAACCTGAGATTAGCAGTGTTTCTGGTATCAGGGAACCATAAAAATGAAGAAGTTAACCATAAAGAGGGGTAGGGTTGCTCTACTACTTGGTCGATTCCAAAGATGATTAGAGAAAAAGGAAAATAACCATATATATATATATATATATATATATATACATATATATATATATATATTTTTTTTAAATATAGCAGTTCTCTCTGTGGTGAGAAAGAACTGGAAATAGCAGGGATGCCTGTTAATTGGGGAATGACTGAACAAGTTATGGGATATGACTGTGATGAAATACTACTGTGCTATAAGAAATGATGAGCTCAATAATTTTAGAAAAACATGGAGAGACTTGCACAAAAGAGAACATTGTATACAGTAACAGCAATATTTTTAATTACAACTTGAAATGAATAAATTATTTTTACTATTATAAATACCCAAATAATATATATGTATATATATATACACACATTTATTTGTGTATGCGTATATGCATGTATGTTATATATGTATATATGTGTGTGGGTATATACACATATTCACACATATACATACCCATGTCTAGTGGTAACTATCTCATCTCTAGGGCAAAGGGAAGGGAAGAAAAAGAAGGGAAAAATTAATTTTAGGACAAATTTGTTGCCTATTTGAAAGTAATAGCAAGTTATGCATAGTAGCTTTGCAGTTTCATATGCAATCTTCTTTTTTACTGTATTATATTATGGAAATGCTTCTTGTATTCCATAAATTAAAAATAAAATAAAAAAAAAAGAAAATGGGGGGAGAAAAAATAAATTAAAAAACAAGAAAAAAGTAATCATATATAAAGCTTATAAAATAGACAATCCCAGTTCTGGATTAGTTTAGATGTCCAGAAATTCTAATCTCCTCATAGATAAGAAGAAAACAGAAACTACAAGGAAAGTATTTAGCTGAATTGAGGCATTAAATTATAGAATGGTGGGCTAAAACCTCATTTAGTTTTGTAATAAGGTGGAGAATGTGATACTGAATCACTGATATTGTTCAGTAAGCAACCACTATATGTGAGAGATATTGTTGTAATTTACTTTTTTTTGTGAATCGTTTGCTGCCTATGAATATTTATTTTCTCTTAAATGACCATTTACTGATTAGTTCATTCTAACAACTAGTGTATATGGTTAGTAATCAATTAGTTATGGCATAAAATAATTTGTAGAATATTGGAGTTGGAATCATGATTTCAGCTGCAGTCAATAGCTGTGTGATTAATAAATCAATAAATAAGCATTTATGAAGTATTTACTTTGGACTGGAATTTTTCTAAGCACTGGGGGTACGAGATTATATACATAAATCATAATCTAAAAATAATATGAATAGTATGGAAGATAACCTTAAAGGAGATGGCACTGGCAGCAGGGAGGTCCAGGAAAAGCATCTAGGAGGAGGTGGATATGGAATTGAGCATTATAGTAGTTCAGAGATTCCAAGAATTGGAGACCAAAAAGAAAGCATTCTGGGTGTGAGGAAAAGCCATTGCAAAGACAGGGAGACAGGTGAAAGGATGTTACGTGTGAGAATCATCAAGCAAGACATTAAACCTTGGATACATGTAAGGCGATGGAATGTTAAGACAATCAGAAAGTTTTGAAATGGCTCAGTGGGGGAAGAACTTTAAATGCCAAACAAAAGATTTTATATCTGATTCTTGAAATAATAGGTCAAACATAATTTCACTGACTTATAGCCATCAGGGCAGTGATATGGTTTAGTTGAAACTCAAAATTTTACAAAAAAAGAATATTGAAAATGATCTTTACATATAATTGGAAAAATAATATATTATTATGTGCAAAAAATTACATTTTCAAATGTTTGATTTTTTAAAAGAAGCTCTTCTATGCTTACTTTAACTATCACCTATGCAATTAATTTTTATCTACCATTATGTAGATATCAGATTCAAGTGGTTGTTTTCTAACATGCAAGTGTTAAAGGTCTGGATCATTGGTATCTATGTTCAGCTGAGTGCTTCCTGGACAGTAGAGCTGATGCTTAAATCTAAAGCAGAGCTAAGAAGGCAAGGATGGGAAGCCAAATATTAAATTGAAATTTTCATGCCAATGGTGGTAACTACAGAGATGAAGTGGCATGGGCAAATTTGAACCAGATTAGGATATGAAGGTGCTATATAGGGACTGAAAGGAGACCAAAGATAAGGTTAAACAACAATGGGATGGGTGGAAAATATTGAAAATAGATCAATACAAGACTTTGGAAATATCACTGACAATTTGTTAGTATTTGTACAGACTTTATTCCAGTTTCCTTTAATGATAGATTTTGTGTGGCATGGCATCTGCCCTCATTACTTGGAGTTGTATGGCTGTCAATCTCAGTTGCTGAATTCTGTTTATAAGGAAAACAAGTTTGCAAAAGTATATTATTGATAATGAGAAGATTCTACATGATGGCTTCCAAAGAGTCGAAATCTAACTCTGGTATCATATATTTAGAAATGATAGGAAAGGTTCACCAAATCCAAATCCCTCATTTTATAGGTGAAGAAACTACAGTCCAGAGAGATTAAATGAATTATCTAGTGATACACAACTAATTAATAGTCGTGTGTGTGTGTGTGTGTGTGTGTGTGTGTGTGTGTGTGTGAGCAGTGTGTTTGCTGGTTGAATATTGGGGAAGAACAAATCAAGGCCTTCCTGACTCTTGATCAAAAATTTTTTCATTCCTCCCTCTGTTTCTCCTTCCTCCATCTGATCACACTTTTCTCTCACATATGATGATGGACCTCGAATTTAAAGGGGCTTTGAGGGTCATCTTCTCCAAACTCCTGATTGAGGAAATGGAGAATAAGATTAAATGATTTGCCTGAAATCACATAAGTAGTAAGCATCAGAGATGGTATTTGAACCAAAGTTTCTATTCTCTAGAATCAATGTCATTTCTATGTACTACACTACCTTCAAAATAGTCATGTCTGATTTCTGTGAAGGTCATAATGTTTAATGATCTACTGACTTGGCAGACAATCTCTCATAAGGTCCTAATTATGATTTTTCCTGCAGGTAAAATTAAACTAAATAAAAATTAAGGACAACCTTGCAAAGTATTAGTATCTTAAAGAATAGGGACCAGGGCAGTCCCACATTTGCCTTTTTCTAAAACCAATAGCACTAGTATTTGTGCTATGGTAGATCTAAATGGAGTGGACGGGTATTTTTGTATTACGGTCCACTTTCCCAACTTATCTATTATTTCTATCTTATTAACCAGTATATTTTCCCACAGATTTACCTGTATATCCTGGGTGTGTGTGTGTGGGGGGGGGAGATTACAGATATAATCCCATTAAGTATTATGTGTGTCCATGTATGTGTTTTTTCTTTGAGTATCTTCTTCCTGCAGCTATTCCAACTTCATTCAGATCCACTCATCATGAAGTTTCTCCCTAGAGAAAGATGCCTTTTTTGATCATATTTTCATTTCTCTGACTAATCTCCTAGTTTAATGTCTCACTCTCAGTGTCGTTTTAAAAATATTGTTAGTTGCCTGGGGAAGACAAGAATGCAAAAAAGGTTGGTTGGTTATTTTATCTCTCCTGAGCAAAAATGAAAAATAATATTTGGTTTTAAAATGTATTTAACATCATGGTTTTGGGAAATCGGAGATATACAAATTCTTTGGCCCTTTTTAAAAATTGCTCTCCTGAAGGAATTGATTTTTGATTCTTCACTTCTAACATATTACAAATCACAATCATATTCTCTTTTGTTCTTAACATTAGAGTCCATCTCAGTTTTCATGTCACCAGGACCATCTGTTCCATATGCCTAAATAAGTTTCTCTGTATGAATTGGTCAGCTTCTAAAATCTCATGGGTCAATTGCCCCTGAGACAAATTGACCTAAAGGAAAATGATTTACAATAAGACATCATTGACCATCAAAGGCTAAGTCCCCAAAATTCTATCATCATACTCTTTTTTTGTTTGTTTTTGCTAAAATTCTCTTTGAAAGAAATAATCTTTTGGAAATCACCATCTGGTAACAGTTTAGTAGGCCTCCTCTGGATCCACTAAGTCTGAGTAGCAGCTATAGATATTAACAACTTTGTAAATAGTCTTTATACTGCAATGTATTGCATTATAGAACAGTTTAAACATTTATATGTTTCAAAAATCATTTCAAAGTAAAGAAACTAATTATCCCTACTTTTACAATTAGGTGTGTCTATGCAGGTATCCATGCAGTGTAACTTGAAGAACAATGGAAATAGACTTCTACAAACATTCACTACTTATCAAGATATTTCAAATTCCAGTCAATCACCATATATTAAACCTTTTCTCTATGTCAGACACTATACTAAGCACTCATGATACAAGTAGGAAAAAAAGAAAGACAGCATTTGCCTTCAGGGAGCTTATAATCTAGTGGGGACAAGGTAGAGACAATAGACAATAGGAACACATAAAGAACCTGAAGGTGTGGATGGAGGGGGTAGTTGTCCCATCAGTAAGAATGGTGGAAAAGTCAAAGAAATCTTAAAGCAATGCAGTCAAGTAAAAAATGAAATATTCTGAAATAGACTCCCTTCTTAAATAGAGATTTTAAAATTAATGACATTATGGATTCATCATTTCAGTTTTTACACATCTTAAATGAAGATAAATATAAAAATTATTTTTAAAATGAAGAAAGAAAAGGAAGAGGAGAAAAAGAAGAACAAGAAGGAGGAGTTAAGGGGGCGGCTAGCTGGCGCAGTGAGTAGAGCGTCGGCCTAGGAGTCAGAAAGACCTGAATTCGGATCCTGCCTCAGACACTTAACGCACACACAAAGAAAAACCTAGCCTTATGACCTTAGGCAAGTTACTTAACCCCAATTGCCCTCCAAAAAGCGGGAAAAAAAAGGAGGAGGGATTAGAAGGGGCTGAGGAGGTGGAGGAGGAGGAGGAGGAGGAGGAAAAGAAATTTATTGAGCCATTTTTCTTATGAGAGAAATGATTATTAAATAACCAAATATTGGGGAGATCTAGGATTTATTTTTTCCTTCCTCATTTGGAGATTCAGTCAAAGCTAGTTCTTTGAAGGAAAGGGGAGATGATGAGAGGAAATCTGGGAATTGTTACCCCACCAACTAGAGAAACTTACAAGAGTTTAATCTAACTTGAATTCTGTCCCATTGTGTTCCACTCCACCAGGTCCTCCACCAATCCATCTAGACTGCCCTAAGTGGGGGCTGTCTATATAAAAGATAAGCTTCTTGGTACAAGACTGAGTGATGAGAGTTATGTCCATCAACCCTCCATTAGAATAAGCCCATCACTCATTATAATATTCATTTTCTCTTTACTTATAAACCAAGGCAAGTTAATTATAACCTTTAAGAACACCCATTCCTCCGAGGACATATAAGCATTGAATGTGTTCCATGAGAGTTCTCTGGTATTCAAGAGTGACACTGACCCCTTTTATTAATTATATGCTAGCATTATTAATAAAACAATTACCCAGAAACCATATCCCTGAAATTCTTTATATGTCACACCTTAAAGTTCAGAAAAAGATAGATTAGAAAGAATCACAGTTAAGTGGAACACTTATAAAATTGTACATTAAATGTATTGTATAATTAAAAAGAAAAGCAAGCTGTAAATAATAAAGAATTATAGTTTCAAACACTATCTTTTTTTCTTACCTAGTCTATATATGGAAATGTCTATTTCATTGGTGTTTGTAAAGTTTTGAATAAAAATGTATTTTAAAAAATATAGTGTAGCCCAAATTTATGAATAGATTGAATGGATCATGATCTGCCATAATATAATTTCATAGGAACTGGACAGATGGCTAATTCCCCAAAATATATTTTCCCCACCTGCTGGTTAACTATTCTAATTCCCTGCAGGGCTCATTCAATATTAGGAAAATTATCAGCATAATTGACCATATCAATAGGGATATAAAAAGAAATCATATGAATATCTCAACAGATACAGAAAAAGCTTTTGACAAAATACAGCACCCATTACTATTAAAAATACTAGAAGGCATAGGAATAAATGGAGTTTTCCTTAAAATGATAAGCAGCATCTTTCTAATACTATCAGAAAGTATTATATGTGATGAGGATAAGTTAGAAGCATTCCCAATAAGATTGGAGTGAAACAAGGGTGTCCATTATCACAACTGTTATTTTGTATTATACTAAAAATGTTAGATTTAGCAATAAGAGAAGAAAAAAAGAAATGGAATTAGAATAGGTAATGAAGAAACAAAGGTAACACTGTTTGCAGATGATATGATGGTATACTTAGAGAATTAACTAAAAAAAACTAATTGAAAAAATTAACAAGTTTACCAATGTTTCAGTATATAAAATAAACCCACATAAATCAGTGGCATTAGTATATTGCTAAGAAAGTCCAGGAGCAAGAGATAGAAAGAGAAGTTCCATTTAAAGTTAGTGTAGACATTATAAAATATTTGGGGGTCTACCTACCAAAACAAACTCAGGAACTATATAAACACAATTACAAAACACTTTCACACGAATAAAACAGATATGAATAACTGGGAAAATATCCATTGCTTATGTGTAGACCAAGCTAATATAACAAAAATGACAATTCTACCTAACTTAATTTGCTTCTTCAGTGACATACCAATCAAACTACCAAAAAATCATTTGATAGAACTAGAAAAAATAACAAATTCATCTGAAAGAACAAAAGGACAAGAATATCAAGGGAATTAATGAAAAGAAATGCAAGGAAAGGTGGCCAAGCCATACCAGATCTAAAACTGCATTACAAAAAAGTATCATCAAAACTACTTGGTACTGGCTAAGAAATAGAATGGCAAATCAGTGGAATAGGTATACAAGACACAGGAGTCAATGACTATGGTAACCTACTGTTTGATAAACCCAAATACTCTAACTTTTCAGATAAGACCTCACTATTTGACAAGAACTACTGGGAAAACTGGAAAATACTATGGCATAAAATGGCAAAAACATACATATACCAAGATAAGGTAAAAAGGGGTACACAATTTAAACATAAAGGGTTATACCATAAACAAATTAGGAGAGCAAGAAATAATTTACCTGTTAGATCTATGGAGAAGGAAAGAATTTATGACCAAATAAGAGATAGAGAAAATTATAAAATGAAAAATTGATAATTTTGATTATATTAAATTAAAAAGGTTTAGCACAAAGTTTTTCACATATAATATTTGCTGATAGTCTTGTGTACCTAACCTATTGCACTGATTAACCACTCTATTTCTTTGCCAGCACCAAGTAGTTTTGATGAAGCACCACTTTTGGTAGGCACTATGCTGAGTGCTAGGAATACAAAGAAA
The DNA here is from genome assembly GCA_011680675.1 of Gymnobelideus leadbeateri. NCBI lineage: Eukaryota > Metazoa > Chordata > Mammalia > Diprotodontia > Petauridae > Gymnobelideus > Gymnobelideus leadbeateri. Next base: position 34,439 of record WOXC01004245.1, on the reverse strand, counting down.
GCTCCCTCCCCCCCACCAAAAAAAAAAATCTCTTGCTCTCCAGAAGCTCACAAGTCTAGTGAATGTGACAACATGCAAGGAACTATGTACATACAGATTATAAACACAATAAATTAGGCAAAATCTCAGAGAGATAGCATTAAGGTAGAGAAGGACCAAAAAATGCTTATTGCAAAAGGTGTGAAGAAATACAGCCAAATAAATGAGATGAAATTGGATAGCGAGAAATTCAGGGGAGAAGCTATTTCTACTTCATGTTTTTCCTTCCTGATGGGTGGCCTGATGTCATATAAAAGCAGACAAAATGTATAGAATGAACATGATTAGATAGTTCCATGAATCATATGACAATAGTGACTGCTTTTGCCTCCTTTACTGAAATTCTTATAGAAAATGTTCATATCTAGTCCAATAAAGAACTGTGCATTTCTAGATAAATAGTTTCAATCAGACATCTTATATCAGAGAACTGTTGACTAAATATAGAAGACAGATATTTCTTCAGTACCAGGATTAGTGGATAATTCTAGGAAGTATTCGCATTTAGAGATCAAAAACTTAGTAACTTAGGTTTGCTAATCTTGGTTACTGAGCAGATCTCTTTGAAACCCCAATGGCAATAATTAGAGAATGCTTACCTCTTTTTCCCTTGGAAATAATGCCACATGAAGAATGAATGAATGAACTGAAGATAGTTAACCCACAGAAAATTTGATAGAGTTTATTTGTAGAATAAGTCACAATTGGATGATTATTGAATGAATAAGTGAATAATAGCAAATATCTAAATCTATAAAGGTGTGCTACATAGAAGACATAATGGCCTTATTCTATATTGTTCCAGTGATCTGGACCATGATCAATGGGTGGAAATAACAGGAAGCCAATTGAGATACCAGTGTTTGAGCCTGGGAGTTATCTAACAGTTAAATGACTGTGCTTATAAGAGATATAATTATATTCCTCATCACTGGCAGTTTTCTAATAGGAGTTAGATAACTATACATCAGGGATGTGGCAAAGGAATTCCTAAATTAAATGGGAGAGATCTAAGGTATCTGGGTCTTGCTGGATTCTATGATTTTCAGTTGGGAAATTATAATAGGCTCCTGTGTGTCTTTCAAAACTTGGCAATCATTCTTGGTGGCAGCATTCTGCTTAGAGATATTATAATTATAGAAATAGAGGTAGAAAGAAATTCAGAGGTCATTTGACAAAATCTTGTACCTAATTTTAAAAAAATAACTTGGTTTCTGAATTGGAAAGAGCTTCAGAGGTGAACTTTTTAACCCATTACAGAACAAAATACATATACAACATAATTGGTCTGTAGAATATCCCTGGCATGTGGTCACTATCCTCCCAATTGAAAACTTCCGGTAATGAAGGTCTATTACAATTAACATTTTATTACATTTTTTGATATTTCTAATTGTCAAAAACTTCCTATATGTCCTGTAACTTTCACTAAGTTGATCCAAATTCATATCCCTGTAACAAAACAGATTATATCTGGCAGCACTTTCACGAAGCAAACACTCACACATTTGGGGAGAACTGTGATCAAGTCAAATCATGAAGTATTTATTTAATACCTACTCTATTCCAGGCACTGTATTATGTATTGAAGATATAAAGAAAGGCTATATTCAATATGGATTTATTTGGTTCCCCTTTTATTTATTGTCTTGGTTAATTATCACAAGTTCCTTCAAATTTTGTTGGACGATTTCTAATGAGGAAGAACATGCTACTTAAAGTAAAATGTGCTTTTGGATAGTTTTAATTCCCATGAAATTTGTTCTGTTAAGTTAAATTTATCCCTTCAAATATACATTCCCTTAAAATTCCTATATACTATTTCTAGTTCTACCTTTTGGTGCCAAGTGAAATAAAATAAATTTAAGTTTTCTTATACTTGATAGATCTTCAAATACAAGAAAACAGATACTATTTTTTTCTTAGAATTATACTATGCATAATGTTTCTTTTAACTTGTTTTCAGTTCCTTTAACTTATTTTAAAATTGAATAGTTTTGAGATATTTTACTATCATGGTTGCCTTCCTTTGCATGTTCTTTTGCTTATCAATATCCTAGGTAAATATGGCACATGAATTGAAAGCACTTTTCCAAATGTCAATCCAAATAAGTGAGAATTTGACATTCTTCAAAAGCTCTCCAATCTTCAGAGTTTTTCAGATACATATACCAGTAAATCCTTCCATAATGCCTGCCATCTTCTTCAATACCTTCACATTATACTTTATCTGGACCTGGTGACTCAAACTCATCAAAGACAATTTGGTGCTCATTATTACCTCCTTTCTTAACTTGTCAATCAGTTCTACATTGGCCAAAGAATCATTTTGGCTTTTTTTTATATTGTATTCGAAATAAGCTCTCTTTCACAAATAAACTCAAAGTAAAGTTAGAATTAAACAGTTCTATTTTCTCTCCATTCTCTATTATCATCTCATTATCTCACTTGAGTAATGATTCTCCACAGTCTTTGATCTTCCTCTTTTCCTTCAGAATATGTACAAATAATCAACTGTTGTTATTATCCTTAGTTCACTAAACTCAGCTCATTCTTAGCTTTAATGCCTCTGACATTTTTACAGAACTATTTTACACTTTTGTATTTATTTAATTGCCCTTGTTTCCATATTCTTGCATGATTTTAATAAATTTAAATTGGGTAAATTATTCCCTAAAGATACACATTGATTTCAAGAGCCAGTACTCCTAAGAGGCTGTCTCCTACCCATTGCTGGATGACTTGGAGTGACATGGAATCCAACACTCTTCAAGCCAGTTCTTCAACTTATGCCAACTCTTCTTGCTAGTTCTTCACTGTAAATTGGCTTCACTTTAACTTCCATTTCTTGGTGCTATTTTTTCTCTATAGGACAATACAGAAGTCTAATCCCACTTTGTGTGTGGCAGACCTGGGTTATTTGAAGGCTACGATCAAACCTATTCCAAGTCTTCTTTTGTCCATGCTTAACATTTCTAGTTCTTTCAATCTGAGTTTATACATGAAATCACCATTCACCATTCTGGCTTTATGACTCTGGACTCCTTTTAGTTTTCCATCATCTTCATCCTCATTTTAACTTTTCTCAACGCATTGATATTGTCCAACATCTTAATTAAATGCCCAAGGATCTGAAATGCCATTAATATGAACACTTCCTTGACTAATATAATTTATAACACATTCATATTAAAGTAGCTTCAGGACTTGTTATATATAAAAAAACTATAAAAAATCATCATTGGGTGTCTAGTTTTCTGATACACATATCCAAATTGAGCTAGATTAATTAGTCCCTGGATAACAGAATCCTGCAGAGACCTTCCTTGAAGCTTTTCTTGATTAATGATAACTACACGACATTTTGTTCTACATTCATAGCTTTCAAGATTCCAAGGTCACTTCCAAAGCATGATAAGGTATCAAAGGAGAACTTTAGTGAAAGCATAACGAAAATTTTGAAATATACCTCTTCCATTATATTTCACCTGAACTCTATTATAATCTATATGATTTCCCTCCTATACTGGATTCCTCTACAACAAACATATCAAAATGTTTTGAGATGAATAGCCATATAAAACAAATATCAAGCTGGCTCAACAGATTTAGTTTATTTTATTTCAACTCTACCAACTACAGTTGTGTTCCCAGGATGTAAAACATCTGAAAGAAAATGGAGGGGGCAGAGCCAAGGTGGCAGAGTAAAAGCAGGAACTTGCTTGAGGTTATACCCCAATCACCTCCAATATCTGTAAAAAAAATATTATAAACAAACTTTAGAGCTACAGAACCCACAAAATGACAGAGTAAAACACATCTCCAGCTGAAGACAGCCTGGAAGGCCAAAGGAAAGTTTCTATCATATTAGGCTGAGAACTGAGTGTAGTCCTACATATGCCATGCTGATACAGATTGGGCCAGAGCAGACCTCTGGTACTGAATCACTGGCAGCTGTGGTGCTTTCCAGTCTTCTCAATTCACAAATGCCAAAGATAAAGTAAAAGGTCATTGAGGAAACCCTATTGGACCTGGGTGATAGAAAAGCATGGTCCAGTCCTAGCTCCTGGGGGAGGGGGAGTGGAGGTGGTGGCTGCTGTGGTTGGGAGCAGCAGCAGCAATTACTTCCAGAGCTCCAGGCCCACAGATGGTTGGGGAACCAAGGGCTAATCAGAGGGCAGTTGCAGGAATTTCTTTGCTGGCACTGAGGCAGGATTCCTGTGCTTTGACCTGCTTGAATCTGGGTCACAGCCTTAGCTAGTGGTCCTGGGGTGAGGAGGAGGAATGGCATGGAATAGCTTATAGTGGCTCTGGAGAGGGAGTCCTCCTCACAGTTCTGAAGCAGGTGCCTAGAAGTAGCTCTGACAACAGCTGCAAAAACCCCAGAAATACGGGACAGAACACTCTCCACTCTGGAAGCAGAGTTTTACCATGGCAAAGAGTGCAAATGTCAAATAAGTGGCTGGGACAATGAGCAAACAGAGGAGGAAAAGAGAGGGGGATAATAGAAGGGAGAGCACATTGGGGAATGGGGTAGTCAGAAGCAAACACTTTTGAAAAGGGACAGGGTCAAAGGAGAAAAATATAATAAATTGGGGGTGGGATAGGATGGAGGGAAATCTAATTAGTCTTTCATAATATGACTACTATGGAAATATTTTGCATAATTATAAATGAATAACCTATATCGAATTGCTTGTCTTCTCAATGGCAGTGGCTGAGGAGGGAAAAAGAGAGAGAATCTGAAACTCAAAATTTTAAAAACAAGTGTTAAAAATATTTTTTCATGCAACTGGGAAAACAGATATACAGGCAATGGAATATCAAAACCTATCTGGCCCTACAAGAAAGTAAGGGGGAAGGGAGTAAGGGGGAATATAAGAGAGGGCAGACTAGGGGAAGGCATAATCAGGATGCTTACCATCTTGGATTGGTGGTCAGGAGAGAGATGGAGAGAAAATTTGGAACTCAAAATCTTGTGTAAATGAACGTTAAACACTAAAAATAAACAAATTCTGAATAAAAGGAAAAAAGCTATAGATTGAAATAGAAAGGTTAAAATATATGGAAAAACACAATCATTTATCAATGTACATTTGGAAATTTGACTCCTATGATTATCCAACCATTCTGGAGAACAATCTGGAATTTTGCCCAAAGGGCTATAAATAATTTCATACCCTTTGACCCAGCAATACCACTTCTAGGGTTATATCCCAAAGAGATCATAGAAGTGGGAGGAAGACCCATATGGACAAAAATATTTATAGCAGCCCTTTTTGTGGTTGCAAAGAATTGGAAATTACAGGGGTGCCCATCAATTGGGGATTGGCTAAATAACTTTTGGTATATGCATGTAATGGAATATTATTGTCCTATAAGAAACAAGGAGGAGATGATTTTCATATTTACCTGGAGAGGCTTATACAAACTGATGCTGAGTGAGAAAAGTAGAACCAGGAGAAATTTGTATACAATCACAGTCACAACATATGTGTGATGACCAACTATGACAGACTGGACTCTTCTCAGCAATGCAGTGATATAAGTCAATCCCGAAAGACTCATGAAGGAGAGAGATGCGTCATCCAGAGAAAGAATTAGAAAGAACTGAGTTTGAATCCTGATGGAAGCAAACTACTTGATCTTTTTCTTTTCATTATTTGGTTTTATTTCCTTTTTACCATTTTGCATCCCATCTACTACAATACACCTTTGTAACCTGAATAATGTCTAATGTGAAAGTATTTGCAGATCCTATACTGGACTATATGCCCTTGTGGAGGGTGGGAGGAGGGAGGGAAGGGAAATTTGAAACTCAAGGAACTATGGAATTGAATGTTGTAAACTAAAAATAAACAAATAAATTAATAATAAAAAAGAAAAAAAAAGAAAATATAGTCAGTCCCCTAATAGTTTGAATGTAACCATATAGAGCCTATGGTGGGAGTAGTTTGCTAAAGGGTAGAGCAGAGCCCACAGCAAGCTGGGAGTCAGAGCTAGCTAGACTGGAGGGAGGAGGGCTCACACCTAACGGAGACAGAAAGGCTTGTGAGTAAATATTGAATGGTGGGCAGGCTAAAGGATGTTGTGCCTCTCTGTGTTGTGGCTTATTAACTTCTTTGCTACTATGATAGAATTGGCTTACCGGTTTTGGGATTCAGTATTATAGTGTCTGAATAAATGGTTTGCTTCTGTCTTCTATGTGGAGAGTTTAATATATTTTGCAATTGAACACCATGCTGGTATATTTATAATAATTGTGGGTACTGTGAAGAATTGCATTGGTGCTACATCCATATCTTTGAGAAATAAGACCTTCATCAGAGAAAATCACTGTTAATGTTTTGTATTACTTTGTTGTCTGTGATAGGTTTTAGCAAAATGTAGTTTCCTTAATTATTTCATTTAAATAAGTTCATTTTGTTTTGTTTTGTGTTGTCTGAGATCATGAGTTTTACACCTGCCTTTTTTTTAGTTCAGTTGAAGCACAAAATATTCTTCTCCAGCCCCTCATTTTAACTTGCTATATATGTATTTGTTTCTGCTAAAAGTGTGTCTCTTATAAACAGCATATTGATGAAACTTGTTTTCTAATACATTCTGCAATCCACTTCTTTTTTATGGGTAAGTTTATCCCATTCACATTTTCAGTTATGTTTACTGTGTTTTTCCCTCTATTCAATTTTCTTCTGTTTATCCTCCTCTCCTTTTATCCTGTTCCTCCTCAAAAGCATGCTTTGTTTCTGACCACTCCTCCCTTGATCTACCTTCCCCTTTATCACCCAACCCCTTTCACTTATTCTCTTCCCCTCTTTGAATCAATTATGATGACTGAAATTCAAGTGTTTCCCCCAGCCATTTCCCCTACACTGAAAAAAGCTCTTCCTCTCATGCTTCATTTATATGAGAATTTTTCTCCTTTCTTCTTTTTCCCTTCTACCTTCTCCCAGTGCATCCCTCATCTTTATCTTTTCATTTTTTTGAGACCATCCCAATATAATTGACTCACACTCCTGCCCTCTGTTTATGTAGACTCTTTTTAACTGCAGTAATAATAACCTTCCTGGGGGCGGCTAGGTGGTGCAGTGAGTAGAGCATCGGCCCTGGAGTCAGAAGGACCTGAGTTCGGATCCAGCCTCAGACACTTAACACATACACAAACAAAAACCTAGCCGTGTGACCTTGGGCAAGTTACTTAACCCCAATTGCCCTCAAAAAAAAATAATAATAACATTCCTAAGAGTTACATGTTTCATGTCCCCATATAGAAATATAAAAAAATACCTTTATTGAGTCCTTTATGATTTCTCTTTCATGTTTACCTATTTCTGCTTCTCTTGAGTCTTATGTTTGAACGTCAAGTTTTCTATTCAGTTCTGCTCTTTTCATTAGGAATGCTCAAAACTCCTCTATTTTATTAAATATCTATTTCTTCCTGAAATGTTATATTCAGATTTGCTGGATGGGTTATTCTTGGTTGTAATCCTAGCTTCTTTGCCTTCCTGAATATCATATTCTAAGCCCTGTGCTTCTTTAACAAGGTAACTGCTAAATCTTGTGTTATTCTGATTGTGGCTCATGATGATGGCTGCAAAGTATTTAAATAGCTTTCAAATTATCTCTTCTTTTCTATTTCCCAGTTAATTATTTTTCTAGTGAGATATTTCACCATTTCTTTTAGTTTTTATTATTTTGATGCTTTATTTTTTTCTTGATGTCTCATAAACTCATTACCTTCCAGTTGCCCAATTCTAACTTTTACAAAATTATCTTCTGTGAGCTTTTGAAACGTTTTTTTTTTCATTCAGCAATCCTGCTTTTTAAAGAGTTCACTTTTTTCCCAGTGAATTTTTGCTTCTTTTACCATTAGACCAATTATATTTTTTAAAGTATAATTTTCTCCAATTTTTGTACCTATTTTTTACCACCCATTTAAATATGGTTAATTTCTCTGCCATACATTACATGTTCTTTTATATTATCATTATATATGTGTCTTTTGACCTTGCCAGGCATGAGATCCAAGAAATCAAGGATTGGTTTTTATTTGATTTTGTATTACCTCCATTAGAGGGTGACTAATATACAGTAAGTACTTAATAAATGTATTTTAATTGATCTGATTAGTATAGAACTTGAGATTTAGAAGGGAATCTTAGAAAGCAAGTATTTTAAACTCTTTACATACTTCACAAACTTCTTACATAGGGGTACACAGAAGTCTAGGGAGGTGATTTTATTTCCCCAATATGATACAAATTGTTTGTGGAAAACCCAAAAGAAAGAACATGATCTCCTACTTCTTTTATTATACATAAGGTGTTTCATCTTTAATCATTCAAGAAATGTTTACACACATGCATGTCTGCACATGCATATATGTATTCTACATATGCATATATGAGTGAGCATATGTCTGCTTGTTTGTATATCATATATGTGCATATGTAATATATGCAAACACACAACTAACTACAATATAAGTTGAAATGCAAAAATACAGTAAAAATTATGAAATGCTAAATTAACTTAAAAAGTAAAGGATGAGGAGGAAAAAGAGATTACTTTTTTTTAAATGAAATGCTCATAACATTTCCATGCTAGAATATGCTTTTGGAAGGTATAAATCATGTCTTATCATATCTATTCAGTCCTCCATTACACTCAGCAGAATACTCAGGAAAAGCTCTATAAACCCTTGTTGAGTTCAATTGCAAGTCATACTTGATTACACCTCCCCAGTAACTTTGTCCCTAGGAGTTGCTATGAGCTATTTGTGGAATGATCATATTGCACTCCAATAAAGATTAAAATATTTGAAATGAAAATAAAAATGACATATTTATGGGACTAGGATGGTTATATGCTACTATAAACTCCATAATGTCAAAGCTTTCTTTTATCTAATTAATACATTTCTCTCAATAACTAGCACAATGCTCTATAGATTTCTAAATACTGAATTTGAAATAAGAAGACCTAAATTCAAATTGTAACTCAATGGTTTTAAATTACCATTGCTTAAAGAAATGCAAATTAAAACAACTCAAAAACTGTTTTAACTAACATGACAGAAAAGGAAAATAACAAATGCTAGAGGGAATATGGAAAAATAGGTATATTAACTTGGTGGAGTTCTGAACTGGTCCAATCATTCTGGAGAGGAATTTGGACCCATGCCCAAGGAGTTTTAAAATTGTGCATACTCTTTTACCCAGAAATACCACTACTAGATCTGTATCCTAAAAAGTTCAAAACAAAAGGGAAATTGCATATATGTTTTATATATGCAATTATATATATATATATATATATATATTTATTTATAACAGCTCTTTTTGTGCTAATAAAAATTGGAAATTGAAGGAATGTCAATCAATTGGAGAATGACTAAATGCATTATGGTATATGAGAGTGATGGAATGCTATTGTGCTATAAAAGTCATAAGCAGGATGATTTCAGGGGAAAAAAACTGGGGCGATTTATATGAACTGATGCAGAATGAAGAGAGCAAAACCAGGAAATCATTGTACACAGTAACAGTAATACTAGAGCAAAGGTCAGTTGTGAAAGATTTAACTGCTTTGATCTTGATTATGATCCAAAATAATTCTGAAGGACTCATGATAAAACACACACACACACACACACACACACACACACACACACACACAATGCTATCTGCCTTTGGAAAGAGAACTGATGTGCAAATTGAGTGTAAATTGAAGAGTAATTTTTCTTCATTTCCTTTTTTATACATAGTTAATATGATGACTGGTACGATTTTACATGTATAATTTATGTTATATTGTTTGTCTTCTCAGTAGTTTGTCTTCTCGGGAGAGGGGCTGGAGAGAATGAGAGATTTTTGGAACTAGGAATATGTTTTAAATTAATGTTAAAATAAATAAATAATAATGTTTAGGAAAATATTTAAATGTGATCCATATGACATTGGTGAATCTCTTAACTTTAATGTATCTCTTTTCCTCATTTATTGAATAAATCAGTAAACTGCTGATGCAGTCTAGTGATGTTTTAATTCCCTGAGCCTTTTACTGAACTTCTACTATGTTTCTATATATTAGAAAGATGCATTATATATGTTTGAATGTTCCTATAGCAATGCAAGTGTGTGCTGGTCAGTGTTTAATAAATTAATGAAGATCACTGAGGGGAGAAATAATATGCACACACTTTTGAATGAAGCAGCACTATTTTTAAAATTTTTTTTAAACAAATGCTTTGTTAACTTCTGTTTTACATCATTCATTTCCGCCAGATTTTGAGTTACAATCATTTCCTCCCGTTATTCCCCTACCCACCCTCCCAGAATAGCAGTCCCACAAGATATCGCTTCCTCCAATCTGCTCTCTCCCATACCTTCTCCCATATCCCCTTTGACTTTTCCATTGGAGGAAGATGAATCTTGTGTCCCAATGCCTGCACATCTTATCTCCCTATTACAAGCAAAAGAGTATTAATAATAGCATTTATATATATATTTGAAACATTTAATGTTAAGACCTCGAATTTCAGATCCATTTCCTTCCTCCCTTATCACCCATTCCCTCTTGGGAGATAAATAATTCAGTATATGTTGTACATGTCTAGCTATGCAAAACATTATCATAGTAGATATATTGTACAAGGCTGCTTATAATTCCCTCCCACTCATCCCATCCCCCGCCTGCTCCATTCCCTACGTGATCTTGTCCCTCTTCTATAGTGGGTACTTCCAACCTCCCCTCCCCCCAAGGATGCCCTATTGCAGCACTATTAACATTTTCTTGAGTCTCAAAAATCACCAGAACAATAAATCAAGATGTGATTTGTAGCAAATTTCTGATTTCTAAGTGATTACATAGAAACTTTTATAATTAACCTTTACAAAGCTAGCAAGATCTGGCTCCAGCACATTGCTGGCAACTGGCTGAGATGACTTCACTAGAGCACTTTCTGAGGATACAACAATAGATGATCTTAACCATATAAAATAATAATGTTGCAGGATTCTCAAATTTGAGGCACAAAAATGCAAACCCTAAGTAATATCTGTTTTATGGAAGAAAAAAAGCATTGATCTTCCTCAGAAGAAAAGAGGAACTGATAAACTCATGAGTTCTTACATTAGTTAAACTTTTATTATAATGGAAGTAAAAATAATATCATTTTTCTCAAACTTAGACCTCTTTTTTATCAATCAACATTTAATAAGCACCTACTTATATATTGGCCAGGTACTATGGATACAAATATAATCAATAAAATGATACTTACTTGAAAGGAGGGTTTTACTTTAGAGAAGGTAGACATCATATCCAATTTCCTCTAAAGGAGAGAAGGGTGTCTGTGGACTTTGATATGCAGAGGAAGAGGTAGGAAACTGGAGTTGGAGTTACTTAGAAGTGGGGAGAAAGAAAGGCTCTCCCTCCCTGGCCCCCTCAGTAGTGAAGTAGGGAATGTGAAATTCAAGGTGTGTGTGGGTGTAGGTTTCCAAGCAGAAAGTTCAGGTTTGAGAGGGAAGAATCCAGATGGGGAAACAAAGGTTTCAGGGGAGCCAGGCTGTGTCAGGCAAGAGGCTTGGGTCAAGGTGTCTTAGACTGGGAGTAAATCTTGGCTATGATTTTGCATGTAGATTGGTTAGATTTCATGACTGATGAAGGTTAACCCCAGAGAAGCAACATCAGTGTCAAAGTCAAGAAGGAGAAACTGGCACCACAACTGAAGATTCATGGGGCAGAGGATTTAGCTGCAGCTTCTTTGGGGTTTTCCTGGGCTGGGTGGAACCACATGTGGATACATTTGCCACTGCCTCTGCCAAAAGAACTTGATGCATGAGAGTGACTCCAAATGTTCTCACATAAAAAGGCTGGTGTAGGGAAGCAAAATGGAAAGCGTAGTAGGCACTTTTTAATCTCTGACATCTAATGGAAGCCTTTGTGTCACTTCTCTTTGCAGGTATATGAGGATCAGCAGTCCTCCCACCACTGGTTATGATCTTCCCTGCACAGGGGAACATTCAGGATCCATTTGCTCCGCAAGCTAAAGTACACTGGCTGGATCCAGGGTCCTAGGTAGGGGGAGCATTCATGGAGACAAGTGTCCTGGATAAAGTGGCTTCTGTAGGCTGGGATCATAGTTCCACAGCGGTTATTGTTGAAGTGGTACAGGTAGGAGGTGTCTTCTTGGGCAGCATAGTTCATGATTACAGAGCAACAGGCATTTTTCTTCCATGGGCTGTGCTAGTGATGAAGGTCATCTTCTGGCCCAGGCTCTAACTTGTGGTGTTTAGCTTCCATGCAGACACTGAGCAGATCATTACCCTTCCAAAGTCCATGGACTATGGCCATAAGGCCCAGGAACAGCAACCCCCATCCTGGTGGAGGCATGAACTCTGGGGCCTGTCTCTTCTAGGTTCCCAAAGATTCTAAGGGAGCCTAAAGTCCAAAATAATAGCAAAGACCCAAACCTCTTGTTTATAAGCATAAAAATAATGATGTAGACTAGTCCCTTATATGAAAGACAAGAAGCGTATATTTCAGGCAAACATATGAAAAGTCAAATGTGTTTATTTAGTTCTTGCCACCAAAGTAGAACAGTATGATTAAAATAAACACTAAGCCTTGGTGCTAGACATGACATTAACTTGCTTCTTCTATACACATGATATAGTCACTCTTGCCTAAAGTCATGAAATACACTAGATTCTGAGTAAAACAGAGAGAAATAGTGTGAAGGTGTCTTTATTTTATCTATGCCAATTCACCCTTCTAATCTCAGTTCTATTATCAAACAAGGAAAATGTTGCTTCTTTTTTTTAAATAAAGATGAACAGTTTTATTTAGAGTTTTCCTTCTGTACTAGTGCAATTTCACAAAACTGAGATCTAAATGGCACCCTTTGTTCAACAAACAATGCCATAGGAGGAGCTCACATAATACCAGGAACCAAATTTCACTCTACAACATACTATAAACTTTATCAGATTATCATTTCTTAGCATTAGTATTCCTTTCACTGCTACTTATCTGAAAGACTACAGTGAAGGTCTCTCCTTGGTAATTAATGTGTTTATCCTTTCAAAAATGACAGCCTAAACTTCTACTTACTCTGAAAGAAAGCTGCATTTTGGCTTCCCTTGTTGAGCAGCTGCCAATGAATCCCTAGGTTTCTGGTTGAAATTCAGTAACAGAGATTCTCAAAACCAAAGTTGGTCCAACCACAGTACCTACTAATTAATTCTTCTCCACTAGCTGGCCACTAACTGGAAGTAAAAACAATGAGGCCTGCCCATATCATTCATATTAGTAAGAAGAAGTAAAAAAAAGATTTATCACCTCCCCTGTACTGAAGTATATTACCAAATAATGCCGCTAAGATATATTATGATAATATTAAGTAAATAAAAATGTACATGTTCATGGAGTACCTGTAAGGATAGAAAATGATATGAAATCCCGACTACAGCAATCGAGAGGAAAAATAAATACTTGCTTATATGGAATGATTTCATTAATTTACAATTATATAAATTAAAATTTAATTCATATAAATGTACTTCAATGACTCTATATAATTTTCAGTGTGAGTTCTCTATCAAAAATTGTAAAGTGCCAACACTTGATGGTTTTCAATTTTATGAAATTCTTGCTCTCATATTTTGACCATAGAGGATTTTTCCATATGCTGTGTAAGTCTTCTTTGGATCTTTTATCATATTGTGGATCCCAGTATAAAACTTGAGCTGTCTATCTCAGTCTCACCATATGATCTGACCACCTGGTTCATTGAAAACATTAAGCAGTTTCCCAAATATAATATATCACATTTTTCCCTATTCAATTATATGTCTTGCTAGATCTTCAAGTGTAGCACCAGAGAAGATAAATGTATTATTGGACTAATTTCATGGTTCTTTATTGTTATTTTTGTTTACTTGTTTGGGTTTTGGTTGCCTTGGGAATTAATTAGATCTTTTTTCAAAAAAAGAAAGACAAGAATTTATATATTCTCAAGTGGATAAGTATATTTATTCATTTAAAAAGCTGTATTATTGAATAGGCAGTAAGTGCAAGGCACTGTACTTGGCTCTGTGGAAAAGGCAAAAAGAAGAGGGAAGTCCTTGCCCTCAAATTGATTCCATACTAGTAAAGGAAATGATTCACATGCAAGTGTCTGTGACACTAAATATTAAAATAAAACAGTAGCTGACCTGAGTCAGCTACTGTTTTATTCATAAGAGAGTCATTGATACAATTAAATAAATAAATGTCATTGGAGGAAAATGCCTAGGTTAGGACAGAAAGGAAAAAAAGAAACTAGCCTAAAAGCTCTGTGAAAACAGGAACTATTCATCATTTATGCTTATGCTTGTCTGAAATCTATTACCTTACACAGGACTTCATTCTTAATGTTCTCCATCTATTACTAGGGCTTCTACTACTAGTACCTTATAGGAATGATGTAATAACCAAGAGGATTATGGTTGAAATGATGACTCCACAGATCATGTCCTTACATATATAGAATTTTACTATCATTGTCATTGAGAGATACAGAATGATGTAAGTTCTTGCTTGTTATTATCTGGATTAGCAATTTTAAGATTTTCTACTAAACATTTCTATGCCCAAACTTTGTAGCATATTGTCTGGCTCCTGCTCTCATCCTGATTCTTGTCCTTCTAAATCATTTTTGAGAGCTAATTAGCCTGAGTGCCATTTTCAACTGTTACTTGGGAAAATAAGGTACATGCTTGCATATTGCGCATATACTGCTGTGCACATCTGTGCTTAAAATCTAATTGCAGTCATTTTGGAAAGTAAGTTCCCCTTGAAGGCGAGAAAGGGATACAAGTTTGGTCACTTAGGATGCCTTACATTGCTGTCTCTGGTCTTCAAGGCAAATGCATTGACTACAACTGGAAATATATAATATTTTCAATTTTAAAACTTACATGAGCATATGTAAATAAACATTTTTATTAGAAAGTTATACAAAATGTAACAAAAATGACATGAAGATGAGTTTCCATGATACAGATATCCAGGACAGTAAAAACAGCCGTAATTAAGATCATAGAGTACTGGAGATCCACAGGTCCTGGGAAGTCATTGAGCCTGACAAACCTTTAGTAGATAATAAAACTGAAGCCCAGAGGGAAAAGTAACCTCCTCAAGGTCACACAAAGATTTAGTTCCAGGCCCTTGACAAGAATTTTGGTCATCAAACTTTAAGTTCAGTGTACCTTCAGCAATACTGGGAAAGAGTTCTGAAAAGGTGCCCCGAGCTACAATAAGAAATGAAAATCAACTAAAATCAAAATCAAATAAGCCAAAAAAATTATGACTAATTATAAAAAATATTTAAAATATTGTTACATTGGCAGGGAGAAAATTCCACCTCAAGTCAGGATCTCTATGGTTTTAATAGTTATAAAAAAAAAAAAACAAATCTCTCTCCACTTTGCTAAGCTAGACATACATTTCCTATTCTCCTCTTCTCACAAAATATGTCTCAAAACCTATGAAAAAATATTAAAGGCTCTGATCTCTGGGGAAAGAAATTCAGTCATGATTTACAAGATTTAAAGGGAAAGAACTATTTCCATAAGGTAAAAGGAACTGGATTGGAATTATCCAAAGGAGATTATATCTAGATGCATAGGGCAATTGCTCTCTGTGTAGCAGAAATCACAAATTTTGAGAATCAGTTTGTGTAGGAGAAAATACTTGGAGAACACAATTCAATTGAATTAAAATTTACTTACGGGTCATTGACTGTGTGAGGAGCATTAGACTAGGCATCAAGGGAGATAAAGGAGTGTTGAAAAATAATTGACTTCAGAGATTTTATAATCTTGTTAAGTAACTTAGATATGCATATTTGTATTAGGCATCACAACCCTCCTACAGTGTGTTCCTTCAAAAGATAAATTATATCATGTTGATCTCACTCCCATGTTTCTTCAGCAAAGCCTAGATCTGTATACAAAGGGCACCACAGAAATGTCTCAACTCTTCTTCACCTGCAGCAAGATGCAGTCTTCTAATATTTCTTTTGATCAATAATACACTGCATTTCCTTGTAACTAAATTTGTTCATATAGTTATCTAAGAAATAAACAAATAATATAAATTCTAAGCTAAGTACTCCACATAATAGGAGATATAGGAAGTAAAAGAAGGGAGGTAGAACTGATAAAAAGAAAGAAGTCTTTGGCATAGGTGTGTTATGGATACATTTCAAACTAGTTTGTTAGGGCCAAATGTTAAATTTTGTTCTGAACATTTGCATGTTGAAAATCAGAAAAACACTAAATTTCAAGATTTTTTTTTCTCTTGCTGACTGCCAGGGCTTAGGAAAGTGATGGAGAAAAAGTTAATAATGAAGATTAAACTTAAAAGTGTCTCCTGAATATTTTTTTTCAGTGTTGGCTAGTAACTCATCAGCACATCCCTTTGTCAACAACTTCTCTTGATGATGGGAAGTCTCTAAAACACACACACCCACAACATTTATTCTAAAGATGATCTAATTTGAGTAAGTCTTAATCCCTGAGAAAAGCAGATAATGACATAACCATGAACACACACACCATTCAGGGCAGAATGGCATGCACCTCAGAGGTCAAATCCAAGAACCAGAAAAGAAATAGTATTTGGAATGATGTCAGTTTACTTAAGGAATAGACGTGATGGATTTATTCAGCTAAACATTTATAATAAAATAAAATATTAAATTTCATGACATTAATTGCATACATGCAAAAGTTTGCTTCTTTATATTAAAATACACAATATTGTTTTCTGCAAAATGTAGGGAATGAAATACTTGCAAAGTTGCCTGGGATTTCTGATTTCTGATGTGGACAAAGAAAAACTTGAAGAGGCTAATTAATCTTTTCCAGTTATGCCCCTGGTAAGACATCAGAGTCATCCATCTGTGTAGAAGCAAATATGCTCCCCCATTGTTCTACGCTATGGTGATACCACACCATGTCACTTTCTTATTTCCTCTATATTGCACTGACAAAGAACACAAGGGAAAAATGAAGGCTAAATGAAAATCACTTCCCCAAGGTCAATGTTCAGTATCAGTTCATGTGCACATTAGTACTCTCAAAAATGAAAGAAATATTTGTATTTTCCATCTATCTTATGGCATTTCTTTAATCTATTTTGTCCAAATAAAATCAAATATAACAGCATAGAAAGGACCACAGGTCACAATCTATCTTTCCAAGTGGATTTTTAGAATGAGATAAACTGTTGTTATCAATGCCATATTTAAACATATAGAGTAGTGATGAATTATTCAGTCTTGTAAGATTCTGACCTTCACAATTACAATTGCTCTTCAGAATGAAGAGCATTACTTACTGCCACTTCTGGTATGATGGCATAAATACTATACATTTTGGTGGAACCAGTCAACCATGTCCTATCAACTAAATGTCATATGTACAGTAGAAGATACAAATCTTTGCCATTCCAATTTTGCCAATTCTATTTACCACAGAAAGTATTCAATAAAACATTATTATGTTTGATATATTTTAGAAACTGAATATATAAACCATACTTATAATTTTTTTCCAGGAAACTTAAATAAATGAAACTCAAGACTGTTGTTGCAAGACTCCCTGGAAATTAACAGCTGAGCTTTAATTTCTTTTGGTCAAATTAAACACAATAAGTCTTTTAACTCAATGCCAAGATAATTGGTGGAAAATTGAAAAACTCAGCCTGAACAATTGCTTGGCATTTGTTACACAAAGCATTTCCTGGCAATGGCTTTATAAAAGGAAGAATGGAAGTAGAGAAAGATAAATGAGAAGAAGGAAAGAAAGAAGATGAGAAATGGAAATTGAACTCAAATATGTGACAAATGTTTATATATCATTTTTTGAGGTTCAAAAATATTTCATTCACATATAAAAGAGTTTGAATCAAATTTTAATTTTTAAAAAAGATAATTTCTAATATTCTTTTCAAATTTTGAGTTCCAAATTCTCTCCCTTTCTCCTTCCCAAATTCATCACCCTCTGAGAAAACAATTAATATAGTGTGAATACATGTATAATCATCCAAAATATATTTCCATATGAGCTATATCACAAAAAAGCAAGAAAATTATTTAACTTCGTATTGCTATTCAATTTTCTCCAAAGGTCTAACTTGTCTAACTTTTCTAAGATTCCATTCACCTCCTTAATTTCTTTCTTGTTTATTTATGTTAACTTTTATCTAGTTCTGAGAGGAGAAAGCAGGGGTTCTCTGTTAGTATATGTAGTCTTACTGCTATTTTCTTCTGTGACATATACATTCTTTTTAAAAATTAGGATGCTCTACCATTTGGTGCATATATGTTGTGTGTGTGTATGTGTGTGTGTGTGTGTGTGTGTGTGTGTGTGTGCATTCATTATCTGTGGTACTTTTTAGTAAGATGTGATTTTCTTGTTTATCTCTTTTAATTAGGTCTATTTTTGCTTCTGCTTTATCTGAAATCATAATTACTACATTTACTTTCATTTTCACTTAAGCTGAAGCATAATAGATTCTGCTCTAGCCCCTTATCTTTACTCTGTGTGTCTCTACTTGAGATATGTTTCTTGTAAACAATGTATTGTAGCATTCTGGCTTTTAATCCACTTTGCTCTATGGTTCCACATGAGTGAGTTCATCCCATTTACATTCAAAATTGTGATTACTGTGCCATTTCCCCCTCCTCTCTCCACTTCTCATTCAGTACTCAGAAGTATTTTGCTTCTTACCACAACCTTACCCAACCTACAATTCCCCTTCCTTCTATCAGTTGCCCAATTCTCTTATCACTCTTCCCTCCTACTTACCTCCATAAGGATAAGATACATTTCTATACACAATCCCATTCTGTCTCTCCCTTCCCTTTTCTCCCAGAGCAATCCTCTTTCTCATCCTTTAAGTTTGCTTTTGGTGGGTTTTTTTATATCATCCTATCATAGTCAACTTATACTCATCCTTCTAAATGCCCTAATAGTCATAAAGTTCTTAAGAGTGAGAAGTATCATATTCCCATGTAGGAATATAAAAAATTTAACCTTACTGAATCCATTATTTTCTCTTTTCTCTTTACCTTTTTATAATTCTCTTGAGTCTCATATGTGAAAATTCAATTTTATGTTCCACTCTGGTCTTTTGTCAGGAATACTTTTAAGTTCTCTGTTTCAATAAATATTCATTTTTCTCTTGGAGGATTATGTTCAGTGTTGCTAGGTGGGTGATTCTTAGTTATAATCCTAGCTCCTTTGCTTTCTGGAATATCATATTCCAAGCCCTCCAATCCTTTAATGTAGAAGCTGATAAATCATGCACAGTACTGAATATGTTTCCATGATATTGGAATTGTTTCTTTCTGGCTGCTTGCAGTGTTTTCTCCTTGATCTCAGAGTTCTGGATTTTGGCTGTGACGCACCTGGGAGTTTTCATTTTAAGATATCTTCCAATGTGTGATTAATGTCTTCTTTGAATTTTTATTTTACTTTCTTGTTCTAGTGGATCAGGGCAGTTTCCCATCATAATTTCTTAAAATAGGATGTTCAGGCTTTTTATTTTTTTTTAATTCATGGCTTTTTGGTAAGTCAGTAATTCCTAAGAGAACACTATTGGGTTGATCTTTCAGATGAATTGTTTTTCCAATAAGATATTTCACATTTTCCTCTATGATTTTGATTTTTTTATATTGTTTATTGTTTCTTGATTTCTCACAAAGTCATTAGTTACCATTTTCTCATATCTAATTTTTAAGGAATTGTTTTCTTCAGTGAGCTTCTGAACCTCCTTTTCCATTTGGTCCATTCTATTTTTGTGGAGTTGTTTTCTTCAGTAAATTTTTCCACATCTTTTTTTTTTCATTTTTTGTTTCAACAAAGATGTTGACTCTTTTATTTCATAATTCTCTAGAATTACTCACTTTCCTGATTTTTCTTCTACTTCTCTTATTTAATTTTTTAAATGAGCTTTTAGGGGTGACTAGGTGGCACAGTGAACAGAGTACTGGCACTGGTGTCAGGAGGACCTGAATTCCAATCCAGCCTCAGACACTGAACACTTACTAGTTGTGTGACCTTGGGAAAGTCACTGAACCCCAATTATCTTGCCTTCCCCCCTTCAAAAAGCAAAAAAAAATACAGAAGTTCCTTTTGGGCCTTAGGCCAATTAATATTATTTTTTTGAAGCTGTGCACATAGTCATTTTTACATTGTTGTCCTCTTCTGGGTTTGTTTTTCTCTTCCCTGTCACCATTATAATTTCTGTGATAAGTTACTTTTTCTGTCTTTTTTTTTTGTTCACTTTTTTCCAGGCTATTTCATAACTTTTAACTTTAAGTTAAGATTGAGTTCTGCTACTGTGGCAGAGGTGGTACTGTCCAAATCTTAGGCAAGGGCATGGGGACTCAATGCATGCTCTGCTGGGGGGAGGGGGAGTGAGTTGAACTCTTACAGGGGCCATGGAGCCTCATTGCTGCTGGCTTGTACCTTAGCTTGGAGCCTGACTGCTGGCTTTCCTGGATATTGCATGTGCTGGAATAAGCTACCATTTTACCCCAGGGAGAGAAACCTTTCCTGATGACTTTCTAAGTTGTCTTATGATTGAAAATTGTTTCACTTAATCCTTTTATAGATGTAAAAACAGAAATGAAATTTCTTACCCAAAATTATGTGGCTATTAAATAAATGATCTGGGATATGAACAGAGATTTCTTGCTTCTAAATTCAGCCAAATGTGTTGCTCTTTTGGTTACACTATTGGCATAATTATTTTCATCAGTAGAGATGACAAAACTGAAGATTAGAGATTCCTGAATCACTTGCCTAGCATCACATAATGCAGATATCAAAGGCTATAGCTGGTCTCAAATCTCTATCTCCCATAACTATGCCTTTTTTTTTTTCATTTATCTCTACTCTATACTATAGCTCTTTGATCAAAGCTAGAAAGAAGCATAAAAACACTCACCTTTATAAATCCATCCATTGAATTAGCTTTCATATTTTGTGACCAATGCTCCCAATCTATGCTAAATTCAATTTTTTATATAGAAAAAGCTAACTTTGTTACATTTACCTGAATGACTAAACATTTACTCATGTGGAGTCCTCTATCCTCAGTGGTCTAAAAGTGAATGACAATAAAATATAACATTTATATATCATTTTAAAGTTTGTTTTCACAACAAATATGTGAGATGGGTGCTATCATTAGTCCCCTCTTTTTATAGATAAACTAAGGCTGAAAGAGGTTAAATTACTTGCCAAGAATCTCACATTTAGTAAATATGTGAAATAGCTATACTCAGGTATTTCTGACTCCATATCTAATATTCCATCAACTATGGCATTTATTACACAGATTTATGGAGAAGGGAAGAATTTATGATAAAACAAGAGATAGGGGATATTATGAAGTGCAAAATAGATAACTTTGATAACATTAATTTTTTTTTAAGTTTTTCACAAATAAAGCCAATGCAACCAAGAATAAAATGGAAACAGAAAGCTGGGAAATAATTTTTTATAGCCAATGTCTTTGATAGAGGTCTCATTTATAAAATATATAGATAACCAAGTCAAAATTATAAGAATACAAGTCATTCCTGAATTAATAAATGGCCAAAGGGTATAAACAGGCAGTTTGCAGATGAATATATAGAAGCTATCTATAGTAATATGAAAAGTGCTCTAAAATACTATTAATACTCTTAGATCCAGCAATACCATTCTAGGTCTGTATTCCAAAGAGACAAATAAAAGGAAAAATGATTCACATGTACAAAAATAATTATAGCAGCTCTTTTTGTGGTGGCCAAGAACTGGAAACTGAAGAGATGCATATCATATTAGGAATGACTGGACATGTTGTGATATATTAATATAATGGAATACTATTGTTCCATAAGAATAATGAGTGGGCAGATTTCAGAAAAACTTGGAAAGACTTACATGAACTGATGCTGAATAAAGTGAGCAGAACTAGCAGAACATCACACACAGGAATAGCAACATTGTGTGATAACCAACTTTGATTAATGTTGCTCTTCTCAGAAAGGCAATGACCTAAGACAATTCTAAAAACTCATGATGGAAAATGCCATCCACATCAAAAGAAAGGATTGTAGAGTCTGAATGCAGATTGAAGCATACTATTTGCTCTTTTTTTCTTTCCAGGTTTTTATTTTTTCCTTTGGTTCTGATTCTTACAACATGACCAATGTGTAAATATGTTTAATATGATTGTACATGTATAGTTCGTATCAGATTGCATGCTGTCTCAGGGAGGAGGGAAAGGAGCTGTGGGAATTTTTCAAAATTTTGTAAAAGTGGTTGTTGAAAACTAAAAACAAATCAATCAATCAATCAATTAATTAAAAACTTGATATGACCATCCATATTAGCTATCATCTGAAATTTCTCCCTCCCTTCTCAATTAAACTTTATATAAGAACTTTTTGTACTGCATATTTGCTCTTTTCCTCTCACTTGCTTCTAAATTGTACAATTTGGCTTTTTACCTCATCATTCAGCTAAAAATTGTCCCCTCCAGATTTACCACTGGCTTCTTAATCACAGGATTTTGCGTATATTTCTCAATCTTGATTCTACCTGAAATCTCTACATCCTTTGATGTTATTGTTTACCATCTCCTCCTTCCTAATTTTCCTTGACTTTATTTTGTCCTTCTCCTACTTTTCTAAGGGTTTCTTCTTAAACTCCTTTGCTGGATGTCCTTCATGTCCCATCCTCTTGTAGATGCTTAATTCTTTACAAATTGTCTCCCTCATTACTATATAAGCTTCTTGAAGTGAAAGCAATGTTTTTTTTTTAACTTTCCATGTATCCTCAGCATTCACTACAGTGCCTGGCACATATTAAGTGCTTAATAAATGCTTGACTGACTAACTGACTCTTGAAAGCACTCAACAAGCTATGAAAACATAAAACATCATGCATCCAGAAATGTAAGCCTCTTTAGAAGTAGCACATTTCTCATCAAAAGTTGGAACATGTGCAACAGGATTTCATTCCAGACACTCATAGGATGTTCAAAAGAAAAAAGTCCAAGTTACACCAGCCAAAATAGCAGCATTGCAGCCATATGTTCATTGTGAAGAATGTTATAGGACTTCCAGACGATGTCTTTAGGAAGCCAAAAACCACTGATGGAAAATTATTTTCTCTGAACTTTATTTAATTCCTACATTACTAATTAACCCTAGCATACATGAAAATTATATATGTAATATTACATGGAGTACTCTGTCCTTCAGTCTCTGAAGGCCAAAGTCTATTATATATTCCCAACCCCACCAGAAGCCCCAAACCAACTGAGAGGATTAGGAGAAACTGTTTTCTGTCATTGGATTAATACTTCTGAATTTTTTCCTTCTGATTTTAGGGGCCCAGTGACTAGCATCCCAAAATCATTTAAACACTGAATATCATGTTAGCCTTTACTAAGGAATGATTTACTTCAAAGATAGTTCAAAGACTGTTTTCAAGGAGGTAATTTTAAAAACAAACATTTATGCTTATGCAGCCAATGGAAAAGCCTGCCCTCAACCATTTAGCAGGCTATCTCAGGATGTCTATGCATGAGTCTATGCCTCTTGTCTCCCAGAAGGAAATCCACAGCATCCCTATGGAGAAGATAAACACTGGAGGTTGTTTTGGTGTTCACCCAAACCCACTATATGCATAGATACATATATGTGTATATCTCTGTATAAGTTTATATATGTATGTGTGTGTATATATATATAGGTGTGCATATATACTTATGTAGTTTAGTAGGAGGATCTATCTTAAACCATGAGCTTTTGGAATATACATTTTAAAATTTATCAATCTATCTTGCCTACTATCCCTCAATTGAATATGTTGCTGTTATTCGATCACTTTAGCTACATCCAACTCTCCATGACCCCACTGGAGTTTTTCCTGGCAAAGATGCGAGAGTGCTTTGCCATTAACTTCTCCAGATCATTTTACAGATGAAGGAACTGAGGCAAATAGAGTTAAGTGATTTGCCAGGGTCATACAACTACTAAGTGTCTTTGGCTGGATTTGAACTCAGGTCCTTGTTTCTCCAGGATCAGCTCTCTATTCACTGCAACACCTTTGAATATATGTATATGAATGTGCATGTGTACATATGTATGTATAGGTATGCGCATATGTATATACACACAAATACTTATACATACATGTTTACATACACATATACATATGTTTTAAAAGGCCTTAACATATACATCCATAGTTTAACAAATTCCCACATTGGCCATTTCTGAAAATGGGATCTTTCAGCATTTCAAGTTCGTTACTTCTCTATCAAGAGGTCAATGGCATGTTTCACCTTCATTTTTTGGGAAGCCTGATTTATCAAATCATTCATTGGAGTTCTAAATTCTTTCAAAGTTTTTTTTTTAATTATATTATTATCATTGTATAAATTGTTCTCATAGCTCTGATCAATTTACTCTGCATCACTGTATAGGGATCTTCCTAGACTTTTTTTCTAAAATTGTTCATTTTATAATTTTCAAAACACAAATGATATTCTATTCCCTTCATACATCACAATTGGTTTAGCCATGCTTCAATAGGAGAACATCTTCCCCCACAATTTCAAATCTGATACCATGGAAAGAACAACTATAAATGTTTTTGTTCACAGAGATTCTTATGCTTTCCTTGATTTCTTTGGGGGTGTTGGCTAAATGTTATAGCTTAATTAAAAGCTCTGCAGTTTCTAATAGCTTCTAGGACATAGTTCCAAACTGCTTTCCAGATCGATAGCTATATCAGCAGTACAACACACAAACACCCTTTCCATATACATATGTTTTAATATAGACTGATGTCTTCATCTTCAATCTATACTATACCCATAATGTATACATTACACAATATATAAGCAGATAAAATGTTTTGCATAATATAGTGACATAATATATTATATAACACAGATTGTATGTGAAAGTATGTGCAATATAGACCATAATATATAAAATATCTATATGATATATAGACATGTTATTGATATAGTTGTACTTTTTATAATAGCATAGGGGTATATGAGGTATTCAGGGAGGAATTGTACCTCTGGTGTGAGGGATTGCTGAGCCCTTTTTAGAGTTGAGTATCCACCTTTGGTATCTACCTTCTCCCAACTCTCATCAGCCTCCATTAAGTTGTAGCATTTTCAAAAGCCACACCCCAGTAAAACTGTCTTGGCATACAGACTAAACCAAATTAAGTATAACCAATAGGATTCAAAACTGTTGGTGAATTAGGGGAAGGTCTACCCCAAGCATATAAAGACTTCTTATGGGCATACAAGAACAATTTTTTTCTGATAGCCATGAAAGTGACTGGAGCAGGCACTGTAAACCAGTGAAAAGAGGAAGACCAAAGAATTTGGTCGGACATCAAAGGTGCCAAGGTCATGCACCACATCCTGGGTCATCACCAGTCATCTTGATTTCTGTCTTCCCACTGAACTTCAATGACTTAGGAAGAGCAAGTGAAGATGAAAACTTCGTGCAACTCTTTCTCATTTAAATCCAACTCATATTCTAGAACCATGACATGACCCCAGAATGTTATTGGTCCTCTTTGAAATGAAGGACAAACAACAGTATCATAGAATTGGAAATAAAGTAGATACCCATTGAATGGAGAAAGGATGTACAAGTTGTGGAACCTGAATGTAATAGAATATCACTATATTATAAAAATAATCAATACAGAAAACATGGGGAAATTTTTATGAACTGCTAAAAAAGCAAACTAAGCAAAACCTGGAAAATAATACACAAAATGAAGCAATGTAAATAGAAAGAGCAATAAACCAAAAGGATTAAAACTGAATATTGTATAATTATGATGACAAAGTTTGTCCCCAAAGAAAAGAG
The DNA here is from genome assembly GCA_011680675.1 of Gymnobelideus leadbeateri. Lineage (NCBI taxonomy): Eukaryota > Metazoa > Chordata > Mammalia > Diprotodontia > Petauridae > Gymnobelideus > Gymnobelideus leadbeateri. The sequence continues at coordinate 8,437 of WOXC01004245.1, read as the reverse complement.
AAGACATATCCCTTGTTTCTTTGAGGAGATGGGAAGCTTAGATTTTGTAACATTAATTATAGGGTCATAATTTTTTTTGATCTGTTGACAAGTTTTGCTGAATTGTTTTCCCCTAATTTGTATTCTTTTTTTTAATGAAGGATGACTTTCTAGGAAGAAAAGGTGTATATTAGGAAATATAAAACATGCAAAAATAAAAGATAATGATTTTTTAAAATATTGACTGGACTTCTGACAAAATATTAATGAAAAAGTCTCAGAAAATCCCCATTCCTCCTAAGAACTAGCTTAGGAATTATGAAGCATATTCAGAGATGAAACAAATAGATATGATTTAAAAATACCCACAAAAACACATTAGAAAGCCCCTATGTCCCAGTCACTATTGAAACAAAGGAAAAGGGCTCCAAATGTCAGATTATACTTATATGATTCCTGAGTTTCTTTTTTTGAGAAAATATTGTGAGTTAATCAATAGTTACATTTATTTAAAAAAGAGAAGGAAAACATCGATAATATATTTTAAAATATACATAAAAATTTAGTAGTATATAAGAAGTACAATTGTATTACTACATTGTTAAATATAAGCTTATAAAATTAGATCTAATAGAATAGCATTTAAACACTGAAACAGAAACTATCTTAGCAAGAAGTTACTCTGATGAAGGTCTCATGACTATATACGTTTCACATACACATACATATATACATGCATATACATATGTAGTATTTTTATATATGATACTACATGAGATATAGACAAGTTGATACTATAGATAATTATAAATACATATGTAAGATGATAGATACAGTGATGGTTTTCAAATTTTATATGTGTGTGTGTTTGTGGTGTGTGTGTGTGTGTGTGTATCTTTTTCATCATTTCATCATTGACCTCCTTGAAGTAAATCATTTTAGGATATACTCTGAATCAAAGAGTATACATATTTTAAGAAGGCTTTCTTTATCAGTTCTTATTTCTGTCAATTTATATCTCCACCAATATAATGCAGATAAGCCTGTCTTTCCATAATTATTCTAGCATTGACTATTCCCATGTTTTGCCATCTTTGCCAATTTACTAGTTATGAGGTGAAATCTTAGACATATTTTTATTTCTAATTTTCTTATTTTTTGTTATTTGAAAAATAAATGACCCATATGGCAGTAAGTAGTTTGCAACTCATTTTGAAAGCTGTTTCTCCATATATTTTCATCATTTAACTATTGGAGAGTGAGTTTTGTTTGGTCTTATAGCACTATATTAGTTTTCTTTATATCTTGGATTTCAGATGCTATCTAAAAGAAAAACATTTTCCTCATCTCCCTTCCTTCTCATAGTTCTATATTTTTATAATGAAAAAACTTTTCATTTTTGTTTGTAGCAAAAGAACTCAATGTTCAAAGCAGAAATAATTATCTTTCCCTGAAACTCTCCTTCTCCCACTTTCCATATAATTGTAGAAGGCAATACCATCCTCCTAGTCCCTTAGGTTCACAAGCTAGGATTCATCCCAGATTCCTCACTATTTCTCATCCCATATCCAAGGTGTTTCTAAGACCTATTGATTTCACCCTTGCAATATCTCCTGAATATGACCCTCTATCCTCCATCATTGCCACCATGCTAGTGCAGACACTTATCACACCTGGATTATTTCAATATCCTGCTTTGGGTCTACCTGCCTCAGGTCTCTCCCTTCTCTGATCCATTCTCCAGTCAGCTAGCAAAGTGGCTTTCCTAAAATACAGTTCTGATCATGCCTCCCTCCCCCAACCACACCAACTTCAGTGGCTTTCTGTTGCCTACAGGAGCAAATACAAAATTTGCTCCTTGGCATTGAAAGCCCTTCAAACCTAGCCTGCAAGACTCCGTCCTCTGCTCTTACTACTGACCTCCATGTCTTCCTTTAAGTTCCAAATAAAATCCCATCTCCTACAGAAAGTCATCCCCAACTCCTCTGAATTTTAGTATCTTCTATTAGTTACTATCTATTGTACTGCATATAGTTTACTTTGTACACAGTTATTTGCATTTTATCTCCTTGTAATGGCAAGCACAGAAGAGGTCCATATCTTGTTTCAGCTATTGAATTAACACCTTGTTTCATTCTGCTAAGAAACAGAATGTGTGAACTCCACAACTTGTGAACTCCTGTGGAGGAGCTAAAGACTATATAAGGAGAGCCCCAGGGCTAGAGACAGCAGGACCTGAAAAGAGGACTCTTGTGGTGGCAGAGTCAAGGGGAATACTTGTAGTATCTGGCACTTTGCTCTGTCTGTATTGATATTTGTTTGTGATACTTTGTACAGAAGCCCTGGGACCTTACTAGAATCCCTGAAAGAGGGTTTTCTGGTTGTATGTTTACAGAAGTCCTTGAGGAGGGTTTTGGAGATCCTGGGACTTTATTGGTGATTTGTGCTGACCTCTTGGACCTTGTTTGTGGGTCAGTGTTGATTTCTATGTTCATGATTTGTGTTGACCTTGTTGGTGGGTCTGAGTTGATTTCACAGGCAGATGATGATTGATGATGGTGCCAGCAATGTGAATGAATATTATTGTGGTTCTGTTAAGCTTTGTCTTCCCAGAAACAGGAACTGTGAAGGACTTGAGGTGGACTGGACACTGTGAACTTCAATATGGAACAGGGATTTGATGAAAAACTTGACAAGGAGCTGGACAAGGAACTGGGAGCTACCTGCCTTTGAACCAAGGTGACAGTTGGAACTGGGACTGTGGAAGAGGAACCATGGAAGTTGAGAGCCAGACTTGAGTCAAGCTGAAAGAAGACTTTACTTGGATACTGTGTACTGACTGAGAAGATTATGATTTACTGTGACCCAAGGGTGTATCAACTGTGTATTTTCCACTGCCCCTTAAGAGGTTACTGGGTAGTGACTGATGACTGAGTAGTGACTGACAGACTAAATAGTGACTGATGATTGAATAGTGACTGACTTGTACCTTAGTGTGCCCCATGAGTGGAGAACTTTGACTATTGTATTTTGTGACCCTTAAGGAGGTAAGCCTCCTTAAGAATGATTGAATGATTGAATTACCAAATGATTGTACTTTGTTGAAAATTATTGTGCCAGCTTTGGGGAAAAGTATGTGGCCATTTTAGTGATAAGTCATTGTGAATGCTGTATTTTGATTTTCTGTGATAAGTTGTAATGTTATGAATGCTGTACCTTGAGTCTCTGTGAATGTTTTGCTCTGATTTGTTATTGAATAAATAGAGTGTTCACTATATTATATAATCATAACCTTAAAAGCTGTTCATAGTAGCATTCTTCTGGAAAGCTGCTCATGCATGGCATTACACTCCCCTATTCTATTGTAAGTTCCTTGAAAGTGAGACTATCTTTTGTCTCTTTTTATATATCCAGTACTTAGCAACAGTACCTGGCACAGAGTAGGTACTTAATAAATGTATTTTGATTGACTTATAATATATCAAGGGCTTTCTATATAAGGTCTTGGTCCATTCTTCATTGCTTTTTAGCTTTGTTTTTTACTGATGCTTTTTAGTTTTCAAAAAAATTATTTTCAAATAAGAAGGTCTACCACAGATAACTTATGTTCTTCAGCTGATCCAGTTCAATTTAAATTTCAGCAATTTTACTATAATATTGTCAGTAGGCCTAATTACTCTTTTCTTTGGTCAAATAAATGGTTAGCTAACTAGCTAGATAGACAGACAGACAGAGGTTGATAAAGATATGTTACATTTACACCTGTTGATAATGATATTAATCTGTAGATATATAATGTATGTAACATATTATACATACATCAATATTTAACATCAATGATTAATTAACATAATTTATCTAGTTATTGATAGATCCTATGGGTAATAATACATAAAGACATGATATATTATAACTACTATATATTATATAAATATATTATAATTGTCATATTATTATAATACATCATACATATATAGCTATTGGCAGTGATCTATATCTATCTGTATTGATCTGAGGCCCTTTTGAGCTTCATTACTCAAAAATGTTGAAAGAGGGAGAATTTCTGAACTATGATATTGGACTATGGCATTTTGGTAAAGCCATTGGTTGTGGTGACAGAATACTTGAATTCAAATACTTTCTCTGCTATGTATTACATGAATGGCTTTGGATAAATTACTTTTCTGGGCCTCAACATCTTCATCTGAAAAATAAGAAGAGTAGGCTAGGTTATGTGTAAGGTCCTTATGACTCCAAATGTTATTTATATGATTTTGATACAAGGTAGAACCATGAGACCTCATAAATCTTAGGCAGGGTTTTAATTTCTTAGTCAGAAAATAACAAAGTCAAATAATATTTGGGGGAGGATGATGCAGGTGAGGAAGCTGAGGGGAGCAACCAAATTGGAATGACCTAAAAGGAAAACTGAGAGAGATAGACTAGAAAGTGGTCAATAGATGTGAGTTGATTAGAAGTGGTACAGGAAAAATCATTCTGTGTGTAAAACCAGAGTTGCTATTACTCCCAAAGGGATTTGTTGAACCAAAAGATGTTGTACCCACAACATAGGTACAGGGGTACACAGGAGGGTAGTTCAGGGCATCCTTTGGCATCCTGGCTCTGACACATCCCTTTTTTACTTTAAAATCTCTAGTATATAATGACCACCACATCACCATCTCCCCATGAGGCATGATCTGCCTCAGAGCACAGGATTAGGACAAAACTAGAACTAATTTCTCTGTGTACCCAGTGATTAACCTCTCATTATTCACCAAGTTTGGAACCAGAGTTCCAATACTGAGGCATCCTATGTCTAAGAGTTGTTCTCTTATGTCATTGAATCCATTTACTAAATTCTATATGAAAGTGCGTAGTAGGTGCAGTTTTTCTCCTAACCTAAGCTTTTAAAATAACAAAAAATAGCCAGTTGTACAATTAATTCTTATCCTAATATGTGCCTCTGCCTGTGTATGCATACACATGTGTGTATATTTCAAAGAATAATAGATTCAAAGTGAGAGAGCCTGGGTTCAAATTCTACCTCTAATACTTACTCTGTTTGACCTTAGGTAAATCACTTTATGTCTCAGAGTCTTCCATTAATTATTTTCTCTTTGAAATAATTGACTGGACTATGATTTCTATATGTGCAAAGACTTGACCTCAGCCAGTGGTATGGATGTTAGCCATGACACTAACTAAAACATTCATGACTGGGATGTGACTGAACATTTATGAATAAAGGAGAAGAAGAATGATACATTGGAAAGGGCACTGAGTCTAGAGTCAGAGGACTTAGGTTTGACTCATAAGCCTGTCCTTTGCCATCTGTGTCACCTTGGATAAAATCCTTTGGGCCTCAGTTTCCTCATCTATAAAATGGGACTGATAGTACTTAAACTATTGCAAACCAATTAGGAGAAAATCTCTTTGAAAAATGTGTTATTATTTTTAATATTCCATGCTATATTTTCTTTTTATTCATTGAATTTCTTTACTATGTCAATCAGGTCCATGGGACAGTCTCTAAACTTGCTGTTGTCCAAGTTTAGAAAGTTGGATAATTCTTCAGTATTTAATATAGAGATCTAGACCTGGTAATGTCTATGTGCAGACAGCCAATCTGTCTGAAGAAGCCTCAGAGGTGTTCTAGTCCATCTCCTTCATTTTACAAATAGGGAAACTAAAGCCCAAGAGAAATAAAATAACCTGCCCAAAATAAATGAGGGACTCAGATAGGATTTAAATTCTGGTAGTAGATCCACTGTTCTTTCCATTAATCTTCAAGCAGCACTTTCCTTTTCCTGCTTAACACTTCTACTCCCTTATTTGTTTCCCAGCCATCAAATTATTTTTAAATTTGATTGAAGACAGAAGCATAAACTAATGGTAAAATAATTGGACAGAGTTGTTTGAATATTCATGAATGTGAGTATAGGGATAATCATGATGGGAAAAAGGTAAGAAAATATATTTGAAGGAGGGTCATAAAGATAGTCATGTCTAGGTCCAGCAACCATTTTTCATATAATCTCCACTAAAAGTCTTGTATACATAGTTGGGGAGAGAAACAATTAGATTAATCTTTGAATAAGTAGTTAGAGACTAGAACTTTTTTTTTTTTTGAAAAGAAAAAGATACTTTAGTTTGCTTCCATCAGGATGCAGGTTCAGTTCTTTCTAGTTATATCTCTGGATGGCGCTTTTCTCACTTTCTTGAGTCTTTAAGGATTGAATTATAGCACTGCATTGCTGAGAAGAGTCCAGTCTGTCATAGTTGGTCATCACAGATATGGTATGTCTGTGATCATATACAAATTCCTTCTGATTCTACTCTTCTCGCTCAGCATCAGTTTGTATAAGTCTCTCCAAGTAATTGTGAAAGCCATCACCTCCTCGTTTCTTATAGCACAATAATATTCCATTACATTCACATACCACAACTTGTTTAGCCATTCCACAATTGATGGGCACCCCTTTAGTTTCCAATTCTTTGCAACCACAAAAAGGGCTGCTAAAAATATTTTTGTACATATGGGTCTACCTCCTACTTTTATGATCTCTTTGGGATACAACCCTAGAAGTGGTATGGCTGAGCCAAAGGGTATGAAATTATTTATAATCCTTTGGGCATAATTCCAGATTGCTCTCCAGAATGGTTGGATAAGTTCACAACTCCACCAGCAATGTATTAGTGTTCCAATTTGTCCACATCTTCTCCAGCATTTGTCACTTTCTTGTTTTGTCATCTTAGCCAATCGGACTGGAGGGATGTGGTATATCAGAGTTGTTTTGATTTGGATTTCTCTAATTAATAGTGATTTAGAGCATTTCTTCATATGCTTATAGATATCTTTAATTTCTTTCTCTGAAAACTGCCTGTTCATATCCTTTGAACATTTATCAATTGGGGAGTGACTTGTATTCACATATATTTGGCTCAATTCTCTATAAATTTTAGAAATGAGTCTTTTATCAGAGACACAAGTTGTAAAAATTCTTTCCCAATTTCCCACCTCCCTCTTGATCTTGGTTACATTGGCTTTGTTTGTACAGAAGCTTTTCAATTTAATGTAATCAAAATTATCCATTTTGCATTTTATAATGCTCTCTAATTCTTGTTTGGTCCTAAAACCTTCCCCTCTCTACAAGTTTGTCAGGTAAACTATTCCTTGCTTTCCCAAATTGCTTACAGTATCATCCTTTACACCTAAATCATGCGCCCATTTAGACTTGGTTTTGGTATATGGTGTTAGATAGTGATCTATGCCCACTTTCTGCCATACTGTATTCCAGTTTTCCCAGCAGTTTTTGTCAAACAGTGCATTCTTATCCCAAAAACTGGGGTCTTTGGGTTTATCGAACAATAGATTATTATATTCATTAACTGCTGCGTCTCCTGCGCTTAATCTATTCCATTGGTCCACTACTCTACTCCTCTGCCAGTACCAAGCAGTTTTGATGACTGCTGCTATACAATACAGATTAAGATCTGGCATAGCTAGTCCACCTTCCCTAGCATTTCTTTTCATTAATTCCCTTGATATTCTAGACCGTTTGCTTTTCCAAATAAATTTTGTTATTATTTTGTCTAACTCTACAAAGTAGTTTTTTGGTAAATTGATTGGCATGGCACTAAATATATAGTTTAGTTTGGGTAAAATTGTCATTTTTATTATATTAGCTCGACCCAGCCACGAGCAATTGATATTTTTCCAACTATTTAGATCTGCTTTTATTTGTGTGAGAAGTGTTTTGTAGTTGTGATCATATAGATTCTGGGTTTGTTTTGGCAAGTAGATTCCCAAATATTTTATAATGTCTACAGTGACTTTAAATGGGATTTCTCTTTCTATCTCTTGCTGTTGAGTTTTATTAGAGATGTACAGGAATGCTGAGGATTTATGTGGGTTTATTTTATATCCTGCAACTGTGCCAAATTTATTTATTGTCTCTAGTAGTTTTTTACTTGATTCTCTAGGATTCTTTAAGTATATCATCATATCATCTGCAAAGAGTGACAGCTTGGTCACTTCTTTGCCTAATTTGATTTCTTTGATGTCTTTTTCTTCTCTAATTGCTACTGCTAGTGTTTCTAGTACCAGATTGAATAAGAGGGGTGATAGTGGACACCCTTGTTCCACTCCTGATCTTGTTGGAAAGGCTTCTAGTTTATCCCCAATACTTGCTGATGGTTTTAAATAGATGCTGTCAACTATTTTAAGGAAGGCTCCATTTATTCCTATACTTTCTAGTGTTTTTAATAGGAATGGATGTTGTACTTTGTCAGAAGCCTTTTCTGCACCTATTGAGATGATCATGTGGTTTCTGCTAGTTTTATTGTTGATATGCTCAATTATACTGATGGTTTTCCTAATATTAAACCATCCTTGCATTCCTGGAATAAATCCTAACTGATCAAAGTGTATTATTTTTGTGATAAGTTGTTGGAG